>JALBXZ010000095.1:0-154507 GCA_027580255.1 Therioaphis trifolii
ACGAAAAGCTATGCAATTCTGTGCTAAAAATAGTATAACATCAATTAAAGCTTTAACAATCTCACGATTATATACTTTAATCTGCATTTCTTTTTCTTGCATCAATGGAATAATTGGAAGAGCCGTTTGCCTCAATTTAAATTTCAATGCTGCACTCACATGTGCTTCAGATATTTCATGAAGTCATACATTCCAAAACTTTATGCCAAGCAGAAAACCCATCTTTAACCCATCCTTTTTTTATATTTTTACCAAAAAGAATACACTGATGGCAATATATTTTGTCATTTGTAATTGAATAAGATAACCAGTCTCTTCGCACGTGTATATTCCCAGGCAATATTTTCCAATACCAATTTGGTTGAAAACAACGATTTGCATTGGTCCTTTTTTAAAAAGAAATTCCAACATGTCATGAGGCAAATTGTTAAGTATGCAAAATGTACTTGGATCATTTGAAAGTGTTGAATTATCTGTAAGATCATATGTTTCAATATAATATTATAAGTATTTAAAATGTATATATTTGAAAAAAGTATAAGGACATATATAACTTCATAACAATTGTATAAAATAAAATAAAATCTCAATCAATCGGATAGTTTTCTGTGGAAACACTGACAGAATTACCAATTGACACCTAAAAAGTTCAATTGTTTTAGGAAAAATAATAAAATTATAAGTGTTATTAATAAATCCAACTAATTTAAGAAATTATTTTGAATACTGATTTGTCTAATTGGTAAAAAATATTCTTACTTTAATAAAATTAATCATTCAAAATTGTCAAAAGTATTGTAAGAAAATAATCCAAAATATTGAATTCAAATTTTAGACATAAGTTATACTTTATCACTAAATTATTGTGATTTCAAAAATATAAATCAATTTATAAATAAGCAAGTATAATAATTTATTCAACCAATAAAGGTAAGGTACCTAACTAGATGATACATACCAATATCGGAACTAGAAGAATTTGTTGCCAAATTAATGCAATCTGAATCAATTGTTATTACATTATCTTCATTGTTCTGACAGTTTTCTGTGGAAACACTGACAGAATTACCAATTGAATGTACACCTATAAAGTTCAATCGTTATAATAAAAATAATGAAAATTTAAGTTTTAATAATAAATTCAACTAATTTAAGGAAAATTATTTTATAACCATTTTGTATACTTACTGCTTTATGTCTAATTAGTACAAAATATTCTTATTTAGATAAATTAATTATGTATTAATAAAACTTATTTTTCAAAATGTGCCAGAGTTGTAAAAAAATAGATACCTAATTTAAAACATTAAATTCAAAAGTTAGGGAAAGGTAGGTAATTACATAAATGTTATTAAAAAACACAAACTTATGCAAAAATTGGTGCATTATTTTATCTGATAAAAAAATAGGTATAGATTTAGAAGAATTTGATCCCCCGTAAATACTATTTGAATCAATGTTTGTTAAATTTTAAATAATAAATTACCATTTATTCATATAATTATGAATTATTTAAATAATAATTATAAAAATGTAATAACAGTCACATTACAATAATAATATGATTTTAAAGCTTAGTGTATAGTATTCACGTATCACGATTATTTACAAGAGGTATTCATAATTTATTTGTAGGTAGACTAAAAATCATTTGTGAAGAACATTATTGTTTTTTCGCTTAATATTGAAATAAAGTTCTAGACTCATAGTTTGATTTAGTTCCATGAAATAGTTCATTATTATTTCATTTTCAGTTATGTGAAATTAACCACATTATTCTTAATAAAAACGGAATGGTAATTTAATTAATTTACTTACCTTTTCCTGATATTTCATTTATTGTACGTTTCTTTTTAAAGAAATTAGATACATCCACCACGGTTTTCGATTTCTTTAACTTTGCCACGTTACAAAAAGTTAAATGTCTTTGCCAGTTGGTTTCATTTAATTTTAACCGTTTTTTACCACATAAACAAACGGAGTTTATCATATTGGACATTTTCCTACTTCAATATAAAAAAATCAAGACACCTAAGACACTACTACAGTAGCTAAAAGTGACTACACTACACAACAAATATAGAAATTAGAAAATACTAAAGTATAAATCAAGAAGTCTACAACCACGAGCGAATTTGACTCTTGAGTGACGAGATTTTATGTGTATGTGTAATGTGTATGGTGTATCAGTGTATCGTGTCGTATATTTATAACACTGTGACGAGTGTGACGGTTTGTATTAAATATTCACGATAAGGTAAAGTTTAGGTTATCGTGGACGTATATTCCACACAGTATCAGGTAAAAATAGTTTTCAAGGGAATGACCCGTAATTTGTTTTCTGTGTAAAGCACACCTACCAAATTGTCAACAATTCATTCTATCTTGTTTCCCGTGCACATCGTGTCCGGCAGAATGAGACAAATTCAATAATATTTATTATTATTCTATATTTAGATGTTTACCAGTGGCGATGCGTCAGACTGCGTTTCCCCAATAATTATAACATTGGAAAAAAAATTTTTTTAATTTTTTAAATCATTTTAAGTACCTATTTGTGTATTATATTATGTGTAAATAATAAATATACTATTGTCGACTATATTTATTATACATAATATGTAGGTGTGTATATATTATATTATGTCCAACGCGGTGTGAATACGTATATTATGATACAACGCAAATACGTATTGATCTATTTTCGTATTTAGCGATAACGACGGACGACTCGATCGTAAAACGAATGAGACGGTCGATTGGCGTCTGTCGAACCTGTGCCGGGTGCCCTGTGGTCGTCGGTCGAACGATAGTCTCAATTTTAATTGATAGGTAGGAGGTAAATTAAAGTTCAGGGGGGAATCACATCGATAACAGCACATATTATATGAAAATATTTTTCATATAATCTGTGATAAATGATAATAGTAAAGTTACGGAGTCAGGGAGACAAGTCTCTGGCCTCTGCCATCCGGCAACTTGTTATTCGTTGCGTTTGCGTATATTTTTGTACCTAAAATATATACCTATAAATATAATATATAAACCTAAAATCATATTATATACAAGAAACTATGAAAAATCTATACTTCAGTACCTAGTTTAAATTAATAGCTTAGTATGAAGTATTCAAGTAGAATAATTTTCTGTAAAATATTTAATAATAACCATTAGTTACCCAAAAGTTAAGTCTCCCCGTAAATTGTATTCACGCACCGCTAACAATGTTTACTAGATTTCTCACCAGGTCAAGCAACAAGCACTAGCTCGCGCGTACATGGTCCTCAACTACATTTAATAATATTATTATTATTACAGTCTGTTCTCACTTTCTGAGATTAGTGATAACATAATAAAACGAGTACCCTCTTATTTAAGTAAACAGTAAACACCTAGGTATTTATAATAGAGTATACATATAATTTATAGTACCTGTGTAGTTATTACACCACATTTCATAATTTGTTAAAAACCAAAGGTCTTATGAGTTGGTACTGAGGACCCAACGGCTTCACCCACCTACCCCATTTATGAAAGAGGTGCTTAAGCACCTTTTTAGACACGAGATAGCCGCCACTGCTCTCTTTGTTCAATTCTTTTAATTATATTCTTTTAATACTCAATAATACTCTTTATAATTCTTCAATATTCAATAATGCTCTTTATATTTTTTCGATACTCAATAATACTCTTTATATTCCTTTAATGTTCAATAATACTCATTATAATTCTTCAATACTCAATAATACTCTTTTTAATACTCAATAATACTCATTATAAATCTTCAATACCCAATAATACTCTTTGTAAAAAAATTTTATTTTACTCCGTTTCTCTCTCTTTTTTTTTTTTTTTTTATAGATTTTTAGGGGAGACGATTTACATAACAAAATATTTAATATAAGCTTACAAAAACGTGCTGTCCATCTCGTTGAAATCGACAATGTTCTGGAGTCTTATTCGAGAGTTGTGGATTGATCAATTCCACAGTGGTTCCTTTGGAGAATTTCCTCTTGAACAATACCCTGTCCACAGCGCCATATTTCTGTTGCGATCTCCTCGGAAATGAATCGACACTTTTTTTATAAGATAATATTAAAACTTTTCTTTATTGATAAATTTTGACAATTGATTTAAATAGACAATTTATGACCTTTACAACTTTATTTTAATAATTTAAAATGTATTCAGTGATAACGACAAAATATTCCTACATGCGATAGAGGGCTTGAGCAATAAACTCTAAGTCATAACGGTCAGGTAATATTTGCGTTAGCACTTGAATAGCACAAGAGGTGGTGTCTTGCAATCTGGATCGTCTTTCTTCTTCTGTCTCTTATGGCATCCCGTGGCTGTATTTATACCGGGTTTTCCATTGTCTTGGCCAGCGCCACTCCTTTGGTGTGAGCTCCCGGATCTTAACATGGCCTTGTCGGAAGATGTGTCTTGTTAATATAATTTTTGGAAACCTATACGGTTTCTAAATTTCTCCACCTTGGACGTGGTAATTGCTAAGCCAAGTGCCATACAGTTTACTAATTTTTACAACAAGGCTACTCTTACATACGTGTTTTTTAGGATTAAGTATTTAATTAATAATCACAAAGATATTTGAGTTGTGGATCACAACAAGTGATTACATCGTGTCTCCATTCTATATTATGTATCCCGTATTGTAAATTCCAATACCATATTTATTTATCATTATTATCTGTTCTTTGTATAGTTAAGTTATATATTCATACCTGTATTTAGATATATACACTCTTATAATTATTATTATCATTCGAGGGCACCCCGTTTCGTTGTTATATTATATCTTCTTCTTATTATTATTATTATTATAGTTGTCATTGGTTTGGCACCGACCATACATTGGTATTTAAATTACTTGTCCTCAATCATCTTGTCTCCCGGTGTACAAGTGCGACCGCGTTGTAGGTTCGACGCGTATGCATTGTGTGGCGTTATTACACGTTTACAGTGAGATTACCAGTAGGGCTTAATACATCCAGTGCGACAATTATCCAGTGTGGGTTACATTTTTGGTAGCAGAGCGTGGTTGTTCCGATAACAATTAATGTTATTTAAGTTCCTTTGGTATAAAAACAATAGGATCTATGGGCCCATTCTATTGTGTCCACGGACTAAGATATACAGGACTGGCAACGAACACGATAACGCGGTCAGAAAAAGGTATACAGTTAGCGGGTGTACGGAGGGATCTTCCTTTTTGAGCCTCAGCGCTACCTGGTGGTAATAAATAACAATTCTATTTTCAACAATGAATAAATCCGTGACACTGACACACTGTACGACAGTACGACACTCACTTACAAAATTAATATTAAATTATAATTAATTCTTATGTTTAATTATTAATTATTTGAACGAATTATAACTATCTTTATAACCAGAATGGCTAGATATTAATTATTGTGGCTCACTCAAATTATTATTTTTTAAAAATATATCAATAGTAGTTTGAAATAATTCTTTCATTTTGTTTTGCATTTCATACAACTGATTATTCAATTTTTAAATTTTAGAATGATACCTTTAGGTGTAAATTAATAATTACGATACATAATAATAGTAAAATAATTAGGTATAATAATAATGAAAAAATATAATATGTAATATCATTGATATTATGATATATTATATTATAAGAATATTAAAGTATATAATAAAATAATAGTAATAAACATTATACTGTAATAACTTAAATTAATTTACATAATTATAGTTTAATCTAATATACATGGATACCTGTCATTTATTTTCTTTAATTTATATTTTGCTTTTTGAATATTTTTAAAAGAAGATAGGTGAGTAGGAGTAAGTGTGTGTCCTATGTATTTATTTTTCATTTCTTTATTTGGAGTTTCACGTTTCCATTTATAAACTCTAAATTTATTCAATAATTTTTCGCAATTCACACATCTTTTCTTATTTAAAATTGTCAGGTAGGGGAGAGCGGGGTAAGTTGTTACAATTTCAACATATATAATTTTAATATTTTTTCTTTCATCAGTATCATAATTTATGTTATACTATTTTATTAAGTAACTTCTTAGGTATCTTTATGTGTAAAAAAAGTCAGAAAAAGTAAATTTTTAATACTTAAATAAATATGCTTAAGTCATCTTGTCAAACTGTAACAACTTGCCCCTGGGTGGGGTAAATTGTTACAGCCCAGGGGCAAGTTGTTACAATATACATTTTTTTTATTATATGACATATTATTCCAAAAAATAAAAAAAAAGCACTTTTTTATTGCAGTTTATTATAATAAGAATAGCCTTGTGTATAACAATTAAAAATTAATTAAACATATTAAAAATAATAATTTATAAATATTTTATTATACAATTGTATAACAAAAAATAACTTTTAAACCTTTTTAAATTAAAATTAACAGTCCCATGTTTTATTTATTTAACAGTCTTAGACAAATATTAAGTATTTTTTATTGCAAGGTATTATAATTAAAACAGTCTTCTGTATTACAATTAAAAATTAATTAAAAATATTAAATCAAAAACGAAATATTCTTTTACACAATATTATATAACTAACAAAAAAATAACTTTTTAAACCTTTTTGTATACAAATTAATAGTCTTATGTTTTAATATAAGTATTTTATTAAAACTATTCAGTATCTTCAAAATCTTCATCAAGATCAGAAGAACAGTTTTTGCAATTGTAGAACAATAGCCCACCTGCTCCAGCGCATTTATCATGAGCCCACTTCTTACAAGAACAACATTCAACCCAGTCTTCTCCTTTGCGGCTTTTAGAATATGCACCAAGACAGATTATACAGAAATAATCATCATCATCTTCTTCTTCTGAATCCACTGTGTTGGACTTATGTTTTTTAGTTTTTGGTTTTTGACTAGATTTTTCATTAGTTTTAGTTTTCTTAAAAGCTAATTTACGTTTAGATCTAAGGTCTTTTTTCTTATTTTTCTCATCACGAGCCTCTTGTTCTATTCTCAAATTTTCCTTTTCAGGTGTATCTGTTAAAATTGTAGACTTCATTTTCTTTCTTGTACGATTGTTTCTTCTTTCACCTGCTTTTGGTAGAGGTCTTATGTCTTCAGGAGTTACTATAGTATGACCACTAGTAGATGGTTGTACACATTGTGGTGTATTAGGAGTCAGATGTTGAATTAAAGTATGATCAATATTATCTGTAGTGGTTGACTGTGGTTGACTAATTGTTGACAGTTCAATAGCAACAGTATCATTTATTAAATCGGCAGTAAATGGTCTATCAGTAACTTCAGAGCACAAATAATCTTCATCCGTGAACACATTCCTGTTAAATGGCCATATACCAGTTTTAGTAAATCCAGATGTTATATTTTTTGGAGTTGCTGCTAATGGGAGAGATTCTTTCACTAATGACGGTATATCATAGATGGATATTGGGATACCAGGATGTGTGTCCATCCACCCACTAGCTGAATTATTATAAAACGTTTTAAAGGGGCCATAGACTGACACATCCAATGGTTGTAAGTGATTCGTAGTGTGTGGTGGAAAAGATAGCAACACAATACCATTTTCCTTACAAAAATCAATAACAGTAATAGACAAATGAGAAATATGATTGTCTAAAATGAGTAGGACCGGAGATGATGGACTAGAATTAACATGTTTATGAAAATGCTGGACAAACATTAAAAAAGAAGATGCAGTGACCCATCCACTAGGATGGCTTGCTCCAATGCAACCACTAGGTCCGTTACTTACAAAATGCTGTTTAAAATTAACTCTTGGAAATATAAGCAATGGTGGCAAAGAATTACCTATTGCATTGACTGCAAACACCATTGTTACAGTTGTCCCTCTTTCACCAGAAGTAGACCTTCCAACTTGTTTCTTTCCTTTTTCTGCAACAATTTTTTTTGGTTTTTGCACAGTTGTGACACCAGTTTCGTCAACATTCCATACTCTATGCCCCTCAAAATTATGCTTCACATACAGACTATGTAGATTATCAAAAAAAATAGCAACATTGTGTCTATTAAAGCTGGTGATTCTCCCAAGACTAGTTGCTTCAGGTAAGCGTAATGATAAAATAGGATTTCTTTTTAAAAAACTAGTAAACCAGTCTTTAGAGGCTATTTTGTGTACATCCCACCCTTTGGGGTATGCAACATTATTTGATTTTGCATATTCATATGCCAATACCTTTACATCTGATGGTGTAAGACCATAATAAATTCTGCTACAATGTACCAAGTAATTAGATAAAGTAGATTCTAATTCATCTGAAAAGATTTGTTTTTTTTTTGCATAGCCTACCAGTTTACAATTTGGTTTTAGTGGTAAATTTGATAGTTTCTTTATATATCTTTGAAGAGTCATAAAGTTTATTTCATATTTTTCTGCAGCATTTCTTAGTGAACTTTTTTTTGATAACACTTCAGCAGCAGCATTTTTATAAATATCTTCAGATACTGTACCACGGTTTGTTTTTTTTATATAGTTTCTGACCATCTAAATAAGACAGTTATAGTGATTTAATAACTTGTACATACAAATTCAATTTTTTTTTGTAGTGGGGTAATTTGATACACTATAACAACTTGCCCCTTATCAACTGTAACAACTTGCCCCATACAGAAATATTTCGTATGCAGTGTTATCACATGAAAGTAAATGGTTAATTTTGTTAATCGTGAATAAAAAATGAAATAGTATTACCTAATGAATATATACATAGTAACAAAAATGTCTTACCTTAAGTCCTTGCTCCGAAAAAAAAAAAAATGAAATTGTCAACTAGAATTTATTACTGATATGTAAAATAGAAATTTATAAATATATTTTGATATTGATAAAATACAACCGTTGTTATCACGAAATATGTTTCTCCTTGATTTGTTTTACAAAATCATCTGAACGATACAGTTCTACCATAATTTAAAGTGCAAAATATCCCCAATGTAACAACTTGCCCCAGTAACAACTTACCCCGCTCTCCCCTATTTACAGTTTAGAGGACGCCAAATTTTATTAGAACCTAAATTTGTGTTTTTAAGTTGTATCCCTATAAATTAAATTAAATTATATTATACTTATTTAATTTCTATTAATTTATAGAACAATGTCTTCTGTTTGAAGAATAGGAGAACACTGATGGCCAAGACTTCTCTAGAACCACAATAACCATGATTATAATTTATAATTATAAAAACTAAATTCAAATACCTGGAAAATTGAATGCATTAGGCCCACCTATACATGCATTTTTTCCAGCAAATAAAACTATTGATCTGTCTAATAACTTAATATTAAATGGAAATGTAATACATTTCAGTGTTTCAAAATCACTCTTAACCTCATTGTCATAAGCATAATAATACAGTTGTGAATCAGATGTTATAACAATCTGTTTTTCTATAACTGTTTTACAGTTAGTAACATTTTCATATGTTAAACAAAAATAGGTTATTGCATTTTGGTTGCCAAACTTCCTCTAGCTAATAGGTAAATCAACATTTTCAAATTTCAATAGTTCATCAAATGTATTTACTATTTCCTGAAAGTTAAATTAGTTAAGAGGACGCCACACTGAAAGCGAAACGTATACAACGACCGAGAGAATGCGCTGTTAGGTGTTTTCGCGATGCGCAAGCATTCGCGAGCGATGTTTATTATATACTGAACCTTCGTCTGCGTTAGATTGCGTCAATATATAACGCATAGGTAAATACCATCGTGATATTTTTGATACCCCCGAATTTCTACGCAATTTGTATTTATTGCGTTATTAGGTTTACTAATACTACTCATTACTTTACAGGGCCGGATTGAGGTGAATCGGCCCACCGAGATATACGATTTAGTGTGGCTCAAAATTTAAGTCACAGTTAAGGCCAGTTATTTATTCACTTACGTCTTCGTCACCATAAAAAAAAACAGAAAAATTCATATAAAAATGTTTTTGTTTTATTTTAAACAATAAATAATTAAATTAGACATTATAAATTATTATATTACCCATTAGATTAAATTGAAAATATACGTTTTTCCCAAAAGAAAACACATGCATTTTCTTTGTCAATTATAATTATACTCATTTAAATAGAACGTTTAAATACCTAATGTTAATAAAAAAAACTTCTAAGTATTTAATATTATTTTAAATAATTCTTGAAACAATTTTGAAGTAGAAATTAATAAATGGCTAACTTGTGTTTTCACGTTTAATATGAGTAAAATTTGATATTATTTATCATACAACTAATTTAATTAGATACAAATTACACGTTTAAGAGAAGATGTTCATAGCTTATCTTTGTTTTCATACAAAATATTAATTTATTACTTACATTATTTTATTAATAATAAAAAATAACATTCTTATTGCAGTTAAACACTTTTATTATAGTATAAATTATAACCAATATATAAATTGATTTACTGTAAGTTGGTTTATAACCAACCATCTAGTGCAATATTAATTAATTTATAGTTTCAAAGAATTGGACATTAAACGAATTTGTTGAGATACAACACCAATTAATGTTTCATTATCAATACGTATACCTACTAAAATATAGTTTTCAACAGACATCAATAAGAATGTTTCTAATTTTGATTGACCCAAACAATTCTTTAAGTGGTTTAAAATAAATTTAAGTTTAGAAAATGTTATTTCACATCTCACCTGTGAACAAGAAAGAGTTTATATTATAGTTTATACTCATGTTAGTACTATTTTTTCATTATAATATAAAAGAACATAATGGCCCAAACACTCACGACCGGCCCATATTTTAAACGGCTCACCGAGATTTTCTCGGTAGCTCGCCGGCCCAATCCGGGCCTGTTACTTTATAAAATGTATATACATACATTAATATAATAATATATAACAATAATACCTACCTAAATGAATTACCTTAAATATAAAATTTCAATAACAACGCATAATATTTGTAATAACAGTAAACTTTTTTAATTATTTTTTTTTTTTATCGTTTGAAATCATATTTTTTTTTTATTCTATCGGATTCTCTTATATCTGCCTTGAGCATACTTTTAGGGTATAATGGATCGACAATCTCTGGGAGTAAACATTCTTCATAAAATCTAAAATAAAAATAATAATTTCAATAAAAGAAATAATTATGGATTACAAATTAAAATATATTATGATAAAGCAACAAACGTTTTTAATTTGTTGACCATTTTATTTTCCCAAAATGAATTCAAAATGAATTCATCCAGTTCGAAGTGTATATCACAAAGTAGCACATCTGTCTTCTAGATATATGTAACTGTTCCATTATTTGAAAGTAATATGCATGTTCTAATTTTAGCTTAATTGATCCATCGATTATTGTACAATACTGTAGCTGTACATTTAAAACAAAATACAATTATTTAATAGGTACCTATTTAAATACAAATTGACACAAGTAGGTTTATGCATTCAATCTTAAATATTTATATAATATAATATACATACAAGTTTATTTTTCACGCCATATATTGCACTTAAAGTATCCTTGGCAGAAAAAGGACATTTAATTTCCACAATGGCTGTGTCTTCTATCAGACCATCTAAACATTAAATGCAAATATTAACTTCTCTAAATATTAAATACCTAATACTGTTAGGTATACATGTAAACTTATATGTTAGCTTTTCGAGATGAATTAATTATTATGATACTAAATAACAAAATATTAGTTACCTGGACTCGCAGCTAAATATGGGATTATTGGATCTATTAGTAAACCGCAGATTTCAATTTTTTTATTGATATTTTTTTCTATTTCTGTACGAGCTATAGCCTCCATGTTTCGTCCATATTGTAAACTTTTCGCCTGCGCTTCACTTGCATATAATAAATCATAAACCGTATTTTTATAACTGGTAGTACATCTCATTTTGCATATTTGACCAAAACGAGAAGCAGTAAGTCGGATCCTACGCTCATTAAACCACGTTTGACTATTACTCTGTTCCCGTGTATTAAACTCGATATCAGTTTTGTTCGCAGTTTCTAATGACAGAAGAAATTTTTTTTGTTTTTCTAAAAACATTTCTGGAAACAAATCATTGACCAACGGTTCCGCCATTCCATAATCTTCATCAGGTCCATTAACTGAATAACGAATATGATTTCTGCGTTCTGGAAATAGTCGTCGCCTTCTCGCGATGTTTGAAAGTTTTCGATTGTAATTCTTCAAATATTTTTTCCTAAATTTTCCTATATTAAAAATTTTATATTAAACCTATAAAATCGTTTTTAATATTAAATTCAATATTATAGATTCTGAGCGAAAAGGTGGATGTATTGATTTTACAATGATATTTTTAGATTCTGAGCGTAGTTGATTGTCAACTTTAGTAGGTACCTATCTTGTTCGATATAGGAAAGTGAATCTATAGTTGGTGCATTTGGGATTTCAACATTTTGACAAATACATAAATGTAGCATATGTAGCGATTTTCTTGTTTTATTATTATTATATTATATAATATTTATTTTATTATTTATTATTATATAATATTTATTTTATTATTTATTATTATATAATATTTATTAAATTAAGTTTTTGGTAATTCAAAATAACTAAAATCATTAGTCTTGGTATATAAATATGTAATTTCGTCCAAATTTGAATTTAAAATAACTGTGTTTATATATTTTATTAGATTTTTTAGTTACAGTATGAACTATTTACGAAAGTCTTTGTTTTACATTGTCAATTCTTAGTTATAAAAATTGAACATTTTATATTTTTTTTTAATTTCAAAGTTTGATAATTTTCGAAATTATGATAAATTTGTCAAAATTAAAACTTTAAATGTTTAAAAAAAACTGTACCTATGTATTTTTAATATTTTTCAACTGCTATACTGTATAGCAATATATCTGCAGGAGCCTAGCATTAAATTTTCACGCTTCTATGCTAAAAATTGTACAGCATAGTGACATACACTTTTTTACGTTTTTTTTTTTCTTAGTATGTCCATGAAGCATATAGACATATAAAACAACTGCTGTTTTATATGTATATTGTCTGAAGACACTTTTTCTATAAGTAAAGTAGTGTTCCCATTTCAGTACTTCCCCTAATAGGAAAGTGAATCTAGTTGGTACTCTAATAAAAGTAAAAATAAACCCAATACTCTTCGAAATAATCGGGAAAATCAAAGAAAAATAGGGTGTAAGGTTATAACATAATCATAATTAATTGTATATTATTCTCATAAGAGGTTTTGTTTTGCGGTTATAACTTAATAAAGTATAACCTATATTGTATTTGTATATTATTACCTGGACTGTGGTTGTTAGTAATTTTTTTGTGGATTTTCCGTAAAAATTGTTTTGAATTAAATGCCACAACTGCTGCTTCAATTCGAGTGTTATAGTTTCCTCGGCTAGAAAAGTTTATTCTTTTGCCACCAATATGTTTATTTATTACTGAGTTAAACTGTTCACATATATTATTTGTTTTATTTTCAAGTAAACTGGAGGATTTACTAATTAAACGCGATACACAACTTTGAATCTCTGACATCATCCCACTACTTATGGCCTCTGAAACTAGATTTAGTTCGTTTTTTTTTCACCCGGTTGACAAAAATAACTGGCGCAATTTACATGTTGGCCCTACCAGTGAAATGGAGCATTGGCTAAATCCTTTTGAATTTCTGAAATTAAAATTTTTTAGTTTTATACGGACAATTGTTAAAATTTCCAATAAAAGAAAAATGTATATAACCATGTCCTATACCTTTTATTTTTTGTAGTTTCGTTAGTTTACTATCTTTTATCCAATGTATTACAGATTTTTTAATATCAGAACGAAATCAAATTATATTTGTAATAATAAATTTTCGAATACGAAGCGGATATTTTGTAGTTTTTGCCAATGTATTAAGTTTAGTAGCGTAATTTCTAAACAAGTGATTTGTACATTCGATTTTTTCGATAAAGAAGTTTGGTCCATATGGTTGTATTTCTTGAAGTCGTTTCATAACGCTGCTGTCCCCATCTCCTATAAATAATGTAAATGTTTAAAAATATATATCATAGTAAAATTAATTGTTCTTATTAATTATAATTATTCGCTTACCAATAAGTTTATTAAATTTTAGTCCATGTAATTCTATACGTTTTGAAAATCCCTCTATAACACCATCTGCTTCCATACTTGTAGATGCTTTTCTCCAATTCAATCAAAAAGCATTGATGTTCAGGTGCACTTTCTTTCTTTATATTTGATTTTTGACATATAACACAGTATTTGTTTCTAATTCCAATAAACAAAACCTTTTTTGTTTTATATCCGATTATTGTTGCCTATAAATATATCATTATATTTATTACTGCAGAATTATACCTTATATATATGTGTACAAATAATATATGATATTCTATACGATAATAAAAATTAAATTAAATTTTAAGCCTCAAACATACAGATTCATTTATCATTAATTATGATTATTAACTGTGTTTAGAATTTAGTAAATTAACTAACTACTCCAGATGATGCATAATAATTCGTTTTGTAGCTCCGTTTGGACCATTGTCCATCAGCCACTACCGTGAACATTGGTATACCATCAGTGTCCACATAACCACATTTCAAAGCAAGTTCTTTTTCTTCCTCGCCAGCTTTTCTCATCTCTTCCCATGCACTATCCGAAATAACTTTGGCTAAAGTAGATTGTATTTTAATATAACTACTACTCGATAATGATGGTATTTCAAGAAATGAAGAAAATTCAGACAATTGGGTATGTCCAATACTTATAAACGACAAAATATTAATATTAAAAAGGCTGGCAAGTGAGATGATGGTGGTATATGTTTGTCCTTCGTCCCTTCGGTCCTCGGACAAGATAATGGTGCTGAGTGTATTAAGTTTTAAAGAAATGATGACTCATTTCTTTAGTATAAGACGATTCTGAGCAAAGCTTCAGTGTAATATTATATATTATTTAAATACTGTATATTAAAATACGTATTTTTCGGTTATTTGTCTAATTTTTGGTGAGTTTTTTGTAATTAAACCCTCATAAAATATTCAATTTTTCACTCGGTGGAAATTTTTTGTTACCAAAACATTCAAAATATGTTTTTACATCTCTATTCCAAGTTTCATAGAGATCGGATACACTGAAAAAGTTTTATAAACATTTTAAGTTGAAAATTAACGTAAAAACAGTCGATTTTCGTATACGAAATTATAGGAATTTATAAAAACGAGTATAAAAAAAAATCCTGTGTCACGATTTTTGAATTTTTGTTAGGATAGTTAGGTAAGTATATGAGTAAGGTCATATTAAATTTTCAGAACTTTTAGTCAAATATTTAAAATTATATTAGATAAAAACTTTCAAACAACTTGGTAAATTAAAAGTTCTATATTTAATCCAAAAGTGCTCTAATTCTTTTGAAAATGTTGTCCAATATAACAAATTATAGTTTTGATATTGAATAAAATTTTCAAGTTTCTAATACTAATACTTTTTGAGTTATGACGAAATAACCAAATCTTAAAAGTGAAAATCTCGTTTACGGCAGATTTTTACCGATTTTGCCATTTTTACTCAGTTTTTCGAATGTTTTTCCTCATTCCTGGAAAAACTATGGAGATTTTCGAAAAATGACCTCTTGAAAGTACCATCTCAGTCCGATTTCGATTCTACAAAGTTGCTGGAAGAAAATTTTGCGCAAAAATTACCGTTTTTTCCTCATTTTTTGTTTGTTTTTCCCGCGGCATTTGAAAACTTTTGAAAATTTTCACTTTTCACCTGTTTAAAGGTACTTCGATATAAGATTTGCTACCGAAAACCACCCATGAAGTTTAAAATTGAACCATTATTTCGACTAGGTTAGGTTTGTACGCAGACACAAAAAAAATAAATAAATAAATAAATAAAAAACATCTATTATCATAGTAAAATTAATACATTCTTATTTGCTTCAATCAGAATAGAAAATATAGACACATGTATAGGTAGGTACCTATAATACATGGTTTGCAATCTTTATAATAACCATAGGCGCAAATTGACTAAATTTTTTGGGGGGACTCAAGCCCCCCTCCCCAAAGGCCATAATATAAGTAATACACATTTTGGAGGGAAACGCTCTCCATAAATCCCCCCACCCACTGAGCAACTATTGTTACGGATATTATATAAAAATACAAAGTATTACATTTTTAGAATATATTTATTTTAACAAAATTCTCCGTTCTTTTTCGGCAAATACATTTAAAATATCTTCTGTATTTATATTATTAGATAAATCTCTCTCAATATGTAGAATAGATAGAGTTGAGAACCTAGTCTGATCCATAGTTGACCTCAACCAAGTTTTCACCCTTCTCATGGCACTAAAAGATCGTTCGCATGTTGCTGAGCTGATGGGTATCGTTATCGCGAGTTGCAAGTATTTGTACAGGTTAGGATATACTGTTGGACTAATAAGCTCAATCATATCTGTTATATCAAAATTTACATTTTTTGCTAGTAAGCAAGATTTAGCAACGGTCATCTCAGCTTCTAATGATTTTTTACAACTTCCTGTTAGTCTCTGTAAACAAAACAAACAATATCAATTAGATTTGATGAGTACTAAAAAATATGAAGTTTATTTTTATATTCATAATTACAATTCAGAAACATAAAACAATTTTAATATATTTTCCACTAATTTTTAATATTATCAAATATTTTTGCAATGTTGATTAAAATTATCTGTTAGGTAATTAATTAATTTAAACAACGTTTAAGTTATACAAGTGACCTACCATAAAATGATCAAGGAAATGCATGCTGTTTTCAAAGTTCAACTTAAATAATTGGTCAACTGACACTGCTAATTTTAAGCTTTCTGCAGAAAATCTGTCGTTCATGTTTAAAATTAAGTTATCTAGTACAACATAGTATCCATTAATGAGCCAAAATTCTTCTACAGAACAATTTGCATCATTTACATTTGCAGCTGATTCGAAACTAGAAGTAGTTGTTAAGTAGAAATTTTCGAATGAATTTGGTACAGTTTTTTTTCTTTTTGATCCTGTAAAACAATATTTGTTTGTGATTTAAACTAATTACAAAATATATTCACAGAAATCATACCTTGAGATGGAATATCCAGTGAAATATTATGTTTATTAGCAAAGCTTTGTATTTCTAACCATAATTTGGAAAATTCTTCTCCACATCTTTTTTGTTCAAATGCTTTGATAACTCCTACAACTGTAGTTGCAGTATTTCCAAGCGTAGCTGACTTTTGCTGTAGTTGATTACTAAGCACATTAATAATAACTAAAACTTGGTTTAGTATAAACAAATAAATAATAAATGGTCCTTTTTGTAATGTGGCTAAAATACCTGGAAAAAAGAATTTTGTATGAAATTATGATTTACAAAAAATAAATAAACTATGTTAACTATGCAGTCAATGCTAATAATAAAAAGTATGTATTTTATTTTTTTAGGATATTTATTCATACCAATTGCCTGGGCAACATTTTTATCATTATTTATATCAATTTCTTCTCTTAAAATTTGAATTAATGCTTCAAAATTATTAATAATCGATTGACAGTTTCGAAAACGGCAAATCCACCTTGTGTCAGACATTCGCATTAGTGAATTTTTATTAATTTTTAAACTTTCTTGTAGAAGTACTAGTTTTGAGTTAATAGAAGGGTGCGAAAAGTGGACATAAACTGCTTCGATTGTATTGAATACATTTCTCGCATACTGAAATAACATAAAATATTTTATTATTACCAAAAGTACTGTCAACTATAGTCCATAATCTATACTCAATACACTTAATAAATTTACTTACTTTAATATAATTACAAGTATCAACAACCACTAGATTCAGCTTGTGAGCCATGCAATGTACATAAATTGCTTCTGGGTGCTTTTGTCTTATTTTTGTCTGTAGACCATTTTTACATCCGGACATAACAGCTGCGCCATCATAAGACTGAGCAATAATAGGAATGGAATTTAAATTTAATGAATCAATAAATTCAAAAATTTTAGAAGCTAAAGCCTCAGCTTTTTGACTTTCGGACACATCAATAAATCCAAGGAACCTCTCATTGATAGTTAAACCTTTTGGATATCGGACACAGAATGCCAATTGTTCTTCTTTGAAACACCTTATTAAAAAAAAAAATAGACAAATGTATAATTTAGTAAAAACAATATTACTAGCATAATACCATGATAGTCAATAATAACTAAATAACTATATTTAAAAATACAATTACCTGGCTTCATCACACATGATTGCATACATATTACTTTCTTTGATTTCATTAACAATTACATCTCTTACATTTTTGGAACAAATTTCTGCGATATCATTTTGAATATACCAACTGGTATAATTAGTTGTTTTAGTATGCATAAGAGAAAACTCAGGATTATACTTTGCAAAAAGTTTACAGGCCTCTTTGAAGTTTCCTTAGAATTACATAAAACAAAATTATATAATAACAAATTGATTTAGTTAATTGTTTTATAAATATAATAGAATTACCTTGATTGATAGATGATATATTTTCGTCGTGCCCTCTAAATGCCATTCCTTGACGCGATAAGTACAATACAATATCAATTACAGTTTTGATATATATTCTATTTTGCACAATTAAGTTTTTATTAGCACTGGATAACTGAGAAATTACACTTCCAGTAACTTTACTTGATTTAAAAGCAGACCATTTTGCAGCACAAGTTATATGGGATTTTGTAGATGCATGAGCTTCTAATTTAGACTGCTTGCTTTTTTGGATACCTCTGCTACCATAAAGCTAAATAAAATGTGAATTTCAATATTTTATTAGATATTTATTATTAAAAACATAAAAGAAATGTAAAAACAAACTTACTTTTTTCCAATTACTAAAACCGATTGTTACAAATGTATCATCATTATTTGCACTATTAGAGATGAAATTGCGACAAGCAAAGCAATAAATAGCATTATTTTTGACACTATACTCTAGCCAGTCAAATTTTTTTAAATAAGTAGCAGAAAAAGCTCTTTTTTGTTTGCCAAATTGTGTTACAGGATAAGCCTATTAAATATTAATAAAGCAAATAGTATTGTAGTCAAACATGAAGTATATAAATAATATTATGCATTATCTTTATAAATATTTTATGTATATATAATATATATATCACTGTGACTATATTAGGTGTATAATTGTATTTACAATCATATGCAATAGGTATGTGCTATATGCAATTAATAAATTATTATTATTATTATTCATACCTTTAATAATGGCTGCATAGGTCCAGATATCAAATTACCTAAATCAGTTACATCAGTATCAGATTTTCTGCTACAACTTGGTTCGGCTTCAGTCAATTCAAATTCATTAAGTGTTAGGCCAACGACAACATCAGTTGTAAGCATTGAGTGAGATTCATTTTCTTCTTCGACTGGTGTATTATTGTCACCAGTTGTAACTATTTTCTTTTTCTTGAAAATGTCAAAAAACTTACTCATGGCTATTTAGTAAAAGATACACTGAACGACTGAGCATTGACTTAAAAAAATCACGTGGGTTAAAAACTGAATTAAGTTATACACGAAACATGAATTGTGCAACGGCCAATATAAATATAGCAAACATACAACAACGCTGCATACGGACTGGCGCGGGTGACTGCAATACGCCAATAAGGGAAAACACTTTTATAAAATCAAAGAATAAAAGTCATAGACTTATAGACCAATTACACCATGACAATTCATAGAGGCATAATAGAGATTCTATTATACCAAAAAATATTAAAATAATAAAATATAACCTAACAAGTAGGTAATAAACATATATCTTACTAGTTAGGTACTATTTTAGTCCGTAGTAACCATAGACCTACTATATAGTAGGTCTATGGTAGTAACTACCAACTGGTAACAAATAATAATTATTAATGATAACAAAGTGCTTGTTCAAATTGGAGCGTAAATCGTCGACAGTGAGGAGGTTAACCTATCTATAGCTGTGGTGGAGGTCAACAGCAACACAGACCACGGTTAAAGATAATACAGATATAGATAATAGTATTATCTATAAACCTGTGGGGTTACAACGAGTAGTCCCACTAGCATTTATGTCGCGCACCACGTCAGTGTGGCCCATGTTATAAATTGAATTATTGTATTTATTTTGTATTTTTGTGTTTGTGAATTCTTAATGTGTAAATTATAACTTTCAGTAAAAGCTCCCCCACTAAGCTCGATCTTAAAATTTCGACGGTTACGACGACCGTCTAAGTCGAGCTGACTCGCTCTCTTTTCCGACTCGCCGAACGCACACGTCGTGTTTTATATTGTCGCTCCGCGTCTTTTGGTTATACCGTCCGTCTTCCGCGAGTCGACGTCCATTGCTTTTGTCGAGCACATAATTATTATTTTGTTTATACATCGTCGTATTTGTCTTGTCATTATATACTTTAAATATTACATTTATTTCACGTTCTTTTTATTTACCGAACGAACCACAAACCCTTCTGTGAGTCAGGACATATTGGTAACGCTCACCTCACACGCACAAATACCATAAACCTTGACACAGCTGACGACAGACCTTAGATAATACATATGTATGTATTATCTAAGCGACAGTCCGTCATAGTTTATCACAATTAATAATCTAAGACCGTGGTTTATCACATATAAATTATTTATCTATTATCAATTATCAGTTTGACCACCAGGCACCATATAGCATATTATATATCTATGCGAGGCACGGACTAAGATTTGTATTTTTATAAAGATTTATTAAAAAAACTATCATAAGAACAATTTTTTTTTTTCAATAATTGTATTTTGTAATTTGGTTGTTTTAAAAAAATAAACATATTTAATACTACAGAATATAAAAATTAGTACTAATTACTAGATTTTGAACTGGGGGGACTTGATCGAAATCTGGGGGGACTAAGTCCCCCCAAGCCTCCCCCTATTTGCGCCAATGATAATAACGTTATAAAAACGATTGAAATTTGTAAACGTAATGTATAATAAACTATAAATATTTATAAAATATAAAATTTATAAACTATATAATGTATACGCCACGGATTATAATATTATGTGTGCGAGTATATAAATACAACCAGTGGCGTAATTTGGTTATGTATGTAGGGGGGATTGAAAAATTTACCCCACCCTTCGCCACCCACCAAAAAAAAAAAAAATTTGGCTTATATCATAAAAATCACTTAGTCCAACTATTGTGTCCTGTAATCTGTATAATTTAAGTAAGAACATGTATAAATACTATAAATGCATGCATAGATACTGTTACGTGGTACCCAATGAAAACAGGTACCTATCGTACTCTTGAGGATGTATGAGTTAGAATAATATGGTAGAAAATTGAATAAGTTTAAACACTTTTAATTTAATTCACTTTACAATAATGACAAGGTAAAATTACAAGTTATAACTTAGTCACGAATAACAATATCAAGACAGAACTCCGAAGGGCTTGTACTGATGGCTAGACACGTCTCCCGGCCGAGGTCTCGCGGAGGCTGTTATATAGGCAGCCGGAGTGCCCATTCCTCTATGGTGGTCCAGGTGCGTCATAGGCCGTGCTTTTAATTGCATACTGTTTATCTGTTAACGTATGTAGTGGCATCCGCTCCGGGTGTGAAGGGCAGAACGTCCTTCCCTTATCCTAAGTGCGGTTTATTAATAGTTGTTTGATCGGCGTACATCTGTGAATACAAGTAAAGCATATGGCCTTTGCCCTGCTCATTAAGTTGTTTTTTTTATCTAAAATAGAATATTGTGCGTTCTTGGAATACATTAAAGAGGGTGTCGGCCGGTGCGTGATATGTTACACCTTTAGATGCGATTGGATCTCGAAAACATGCGTATTAATATTATTTAATAGTAATAATAATAATATGCATGTTACACCTCCCCGCTAAAGAAATAATTTTGTGTTGACAAAATTATTAAGTCATTCCTTACAAAAATTGTTTTCATAGTGATTTAAACGTTTAAGTGTTTACGATTGGTATAGTTATAATCTTTAATGCTAATGTTAATTAACAGGTTTCCTTGGTTTTACAATAATTATATAATTTAAAATACGTGTTAGTAATGATGAAATAATGATAATAAAATAATATAATAATTTATATAATTTAAAATATGTGTTAGTTATAATAAAATAATGATAATAAGATAATATAATAATTTATATAATTTAAAATATGTGTTAGTAATAATAAAATAATATTATAATTTATATAATTTAAGATAGGGGTTAGTAATATTTATGATTTAAATGTGTGGGATTTATATGGAATTTATGGTTATTAGTTTAATTATTGCGATTATCTAAGGATTTTTATTATCTTTTACTATTTTTTCCTTTTTCTCTTTTCTAATAATTTTTTCCTAATTTCTTTCCTAGGCTTTTTCTTTCCTCTCTTTCGAATCTTTTTACCGCTACAATATGCGTAAATCTCACTAGGTTTAATTATTTTAAGAATATAATTGAAAATACATTTTGTATAAATTACGTCTGTAACTGGATCATGACATTCTGCGGCCCCCTCATGACTTTGTCCACATATCAAATTGTGACACTCGAGTAAGTTCAACATACCACCATACCAGTAGTTATGTCCAGATACTTTTTAATGTGTTTTAAACCTAGCCTGTCTAGTATGGTCTTATCTGTGTTACCATTCCAGAACACAACACAAGGAGTTTTGCCATCCGCATGCAAATACGTATGTATTCGCGAGCGGACTAGAGTAGACGTTTTGTGAGTGGCAGTGAAGCTGACCGCTTCACATATTTGTCGAGTAATAAGTGTCGTCAACTCTGGGCGTTTCTTCTTTAATGTGAAAACATTATAAGCGAAATTGTGAACTTGCTTGTGGTGTTCTTCCTGGTATGTGAGTGGTCTTCCGTGTTTTGGGAGAATGATTGGGTTCCCTACCAACCTTGCGGGTTGGTATTTGTCAAGGCTGTTGCACATGGCTCCTGTGACTAGGACCCAATCTCCATGCGGCAAAGGGGAAAATTCGAAGTCTATGACTACGAATTTTAGATTAGAACTAGAAAATAAATATGATAAGATTAATTTAATGTTAATGATTAATTTTATATTAAAAATTATTTATTTATTAAAAAATTTTTTTTTTTTTTTTTTTCGTAATTACGTTATACTAATTTTATGTAAGTTTATATATATGATTATCGTGGCGATGGTGGTTCTACAGGTCTTATCACAGCGTTGGACGTTACGAAGGTTGACATTGGGAGGGCTGGTTGTAAATATGCTGAATTTATTAACCCTGCTGGGTAAGATTGACTGTTCCTCTTTGTTCGTCTTGTGCATAACACTATGATTATTATGATTATCATGATTATTGAAATTCCGATTGTTATATAAAGAGTGTAACTGTTATGTTTTAATTGTTCGTAATTGTTTTGTCTATCTAATTCTGCGTCTGCTTGGGTTTTCTATTTCGTCGAGGGATTTTGTTACTTTGTGTAGATCTGTAAGTTTAATGTTTGTATGTATACCCATGTGTTTGATATCCGTTAACAAGGTTTTTGTGTTGTTTGAAAGTGTTGTGAATAGTGCCGACATATCAGTCTTTGGTATAAAATGTTCATATGTTTTAGTAGATAATTCTTCCTCAGGTATTAAAATTGCGCTAACGGATTGAATTTGGCAAGACTTATCTTTTATGTTTATTATACCTTCCCCTCTTATGCTTTGTATTCGTGGATTTGAAAAATTATTACATGTTATTATCAATCGATCGTTGTAGACTGTGTAAAGCCATTCATTTGTGAATTTCAATTTATGGTAAATTCCTCGTCTAGATTTGAATGTTCGTTGTGTACATCTCTTATCATTTTCTTCCGTTTTGTTAGGTTCAGTGAATAGGAAAATTTCACATGGTGCGACGTGATCGTTTTGTAGGATTGGCTGGTCTGTTGTGCATATTCGGTATATGTCTGTTTCTGTGCATTGGCTCATTTGCTCTACCGTAAATGTGGTGAATTCCCTTCTATCTTTGGTAATGGCAACGTATGGGGTTGATGAATGACAATAAGGTTATCTGTGTCTTCTCTTTTTGGTATTGGTATGGTACTGAAAGTTGTTAGTTCCGTGTCAGTTACTAATGGTATTTTAGTTATGAACACTATTTTATTGTTTCCGTAGAATACCGTCATTTTTGTTATTTTTTGTAGTTCATATACTTCTGAAGGTCTGGTGCCCATTGGTATTTCTAGTTTTCTTGGTATGAATTTGTTTTTGATGCTTCTTACTGCTTTTGCGATGTCTTGTACTGTCATTAAACTTGAATGAATAATTCCGCTTCTGGCGGCTATCACTATTTGATTTAGTGTGGCCGTTTCGTAAGCATACTGATTGATTAATAAAGTGTATATATTTTGTAATTCGTTTGATTGTAACACTTGCATTACGCGTTCTGTTGCATTTCCTAATAATTTTAGATTGTTTATGAATTCTGTTTCAGTTTCTTTGAGTTCTGCATAAAGTGCTTGTGATTGGTTAACTGTTTTTTCTATATGTTGTATTGTTGCTTTTAGGACAGTTGTTTGTTGTTTTGCTATATGTAGAACATTGGTTCCAGATTTTTCTGTGCGTTCGATTGCTTCTGATGTCTTCGTGCTGCATTCGTCGTCGCATACTCCGAAGAGGTAGTGCATTCCGGATCCCATAAAGTTCATTAGACCTCGTTTACGTCGACTATGGGTTTCTTCTTCTTCTTCGTGATCGTAAACGTTTGATTTTCCTAATGATATGTACATTTTGTCTCTTTGATCGGATATTTCGTCATATAAGTGCGTAAGAACATTTTGATATTTTGCGCATAGTAGAGATTTTGTTGCTTCTTTGCATGCTGTTGTCAAGTTACTAATTCTTTCTCCCAGTTTTTCGTGCTTCTTGTTATATTCATCTAGTGATGAATATGTTATCATTCTGTAGTGTCCTCCAATAAGTCTTGTTGGTCCATAGTTTTCAAAATAAAATGATGGGCCTTTGTGTTCAAATTGCTTTATTGTATAATATGCTGAGAAATCTGGGTCTTCTGCCTGTACCGTCACCGTTATCGCCAATAATCCATAATTAACGTATAATTAAGTTTTCTAACAAGAAATAATAATTTACCTAGTATCTATATTATTATTTTTTTTTTCCATTTCTGTTGGTTATTAGTGGATTACGATTACTCTCAAGTAGGATATATGCTCCTTTGATATTTGATGAGGACGTTTCTTCTTGTTCCAGTATTAGATTAAATTATTTTATTTTAATTAAGTTAGTTAAAAATTAATTTTTTTTTTTTTTTTTTGTTTTAAGTTTAATATTTATTAATTAAGCTACATTAAGGTTAAATTAATTGCAATGCTTTATTATTTTACAGGGGTGCGCCCCGTATACGCTTCCTCGCAGTGCACCCTGGTAACGAGTCGGTAACCTGTTATCGACTCGGCTAAAGTATACGGAATCTCGGTCAGCGGACTGTGCCTTCAGCATCTCCCGCTCAATGCAAACAACAACAACAACAACAATTAACCAAAATAGCCCTTCTCAGGGCTCCACGACAAGGGATTCAACCCGCATTATGCAAATTAACGTAGAAGGCATCAGCAAAGCGAAATCCGAAGTACTTGAAATTCTTCTGTTAGAGCAAAACGTAGACATATTACTGATACAAGAAACACATACAAGTGATGAAGAACAACTTTCGAAGAGAGGTTTTATCAATGGATATACAGTAGCTGGAGCGACTTACCATAGTAAATATGGTACAGCAACTTATGTAAGGGAAAACCTAAAATGGAAATTTATACAGGCAACTGATTATAACAACATATTTATAATCCAAATAGAAATTAATAATCTGAGCGTTTCTAACATCTACAAACCACCGAACATTAGCTGGACATTACCCATGACTCTCAATATTCAACATCCCTCTGTAGTTATGGGTGATTTCAATAGTCACCATACTACATGGGGATATAATGACTCAGACAAAAACGGAGAAGATCTTACACAATGGTCTGAAGCCGAAGACTTAACACTCATCTACGATGCAAAATCAAGAGGTACATTTCACTCAGCGCGATGGAATCGAGATTACAACCCTGACCTGTGTTTCGTCTCTAAAGATGAAGAAGGGAATCCTCTAGAGTTAAACAGAAATGTTCTAACAGATTTTCCGCACTCCCAACACAGACCAGTTGTCATTGAAATAGGCATCGATATCCACTATATTAACTCGATACCTAAACCAAGGTGGAATTTTCAAAAAGCAAACTGGCCTGCCTTTACGAAAACTCTCGATGATAGCGTACGCTGGATACCTCCTACCAATGAAAATTACCATCGCTTCTCTAAACTGATAATTAGCACAGCCAAAAAGTTTATCCCAAGGGGGGTAAGAAAAACCTATATCCCTGGTTTTAACGGAGAGTGCCAACAACTATATACTAGGTATACAGAGACTAATAGTAATGATGATGCAACGAAATTAATACAAGCTTTAAATAATCAACGCAAAGAAAAATGGCTGAATCTTGTTGAACATACTGACTTCAAACACTCAAGTCGGAAAGCATGGGCCCTTCTCCGAAAGCTTGGTGCAAACGGCAAATATAGTGCAAATAAAGAAAATCAAGTTAACCCCAATCTCGTAGCTAATCGTATTGTAAACCTATCTAGAGCAACACCAGACAAACAAGCCACCAAGGATATAAAAGCAAAACTTAGAAACCTAAAAATCGTATCCAACGAAAGGACAGCACAAGCAGCCCCATTTTCGATTGAAGAAATAAGTGAAGCCATACTTATGATAAAACCTGGAAAAGCGGCAGGAATCGACAATATTTACCCTGAATTTATAAAACATACTGGACCTAGAGCAAGAGCGTGGCTTATGAAGTTCTTTAATAATATACTTACAAATACAAAAATCCCTACAATTTTTAAAAAATCAAAAATCATAGCAATCTGCAAACCCGGAAAGCCTACCAACGCAGCAGATAGTTATCGTCCAATTGCTCTCCTTAGTGTGTGTTATAAATTATTGGAACGCCTTGTACTGAACCGAATTGGACCTATCATTGACGCCATTACACCAATCGAACAAGCCGGATTTCGACCTGGCAGAAGCTGCACGGATCAAATTGCAGCTCTCACCACCTACATTGAAAAAGGGTTCCAAAATAAGAAAAAGACAACAGCCGCGTTTATTGATCTAACAGCTGCATATGACACCGTATGGAGAGAAGGTCTATTGTTCAAACTTCTGAAAACTACCAAATGTTTGACGTTCCACAATCTTTTAAATGATATGCTAACGAACCGATATTTTAAAGTCCATTTAGGAGCCTCCCAAAGCTCGACGAAACAACTAAATAATGGACTACCCCAGGGATCAGTACTGGCACCGACTCTGTTTAACCTTTACATCAGTGATCTACCGAGCACAATCTCTCGAAAATTTCCATACGCAGACGACATTACGGTAGCTACACAACATGAAAAATTCGAAAATAATGAAGCCATACTCAATCAAGATCTAGAAAAACTTAGAAAATACTTCCAACTGTGGCGCCTTAAACCAAACATACAAAAAACAGAAGTTTCAACTTTCCATTTAAACAACAAATTAGCAAAACACCAACCAACTATTACATTTGGAAATCAAATACTAGCATATAACCCTACCCCTAAATATCTCGGAGTTACCCTTAATAGAAAACTCACGTACAAAAATCACTTACAAAATACCGCTGCAAAAATAAGGACAAGGAACAACATCATTCAGAAGCTCGCTGGCTCAACTTGGGGAGCCTCAACCGAAACCCTTCGGACATCTGCTCTAGCTCTGGTCTACTCGGCTGCAGAATATGCTGCCCCCGTATGGCTAAATAGCGCACATTGTTCAAAAATCGATGTACAACTTAACTCAACCATGCGTGTCATCACAGGTGTAGTAAAAACTACCCCCACACAGTGGCTTCCGGTGTTATGTAACATACATCCACCTCATATTCGACGCTTGACAGCTACAACGAGAGAATGGTCTAAATATAAGTGCAATGAAAAACTCCCAATAAATAAAGATATAACTACGAATCACATTTTGAGACTCAAGTCGAGGAAACCTGTCTGTTTAACAGCGAAAGACCTCATTGAAAACAAATTCAACGGAGATAACGACTGGAGATCAAAATGGAATCTATCAAATCCCGACAGTCATCAACTAATCAATGACCCATGCTCCCAAGTACCAGGCTTCTCACTTAAGCGACGAGAATGGGTTACCTTGAACAGACTTCGAACCGGACACGGGAGATGTGGAGACAATCTATACAAATGGGGGCTGAAAGACTCCCCTGCTTGCGACTGTGGCCATTCACCTCAAACAATGGAACATATAATTAGACATTGCCCAATCCGAGCTTTCAATAAACCCATTGCCGACATCCACAACATTTCGAATGCAGCTTTAACCTGGCTGAGATCACTTGATATTCCCTTATAGAAAATCATCCTACCACATAGAAGTTACCATGCTACCATATTTGCTGACTAATTATACTATACTATATGTTATTATTATTTTATTTTATTTTATTTTTACAAAGTTTATTTGTTAATAATTTTATTGTGTTGTAATGCTTGTCTATAATACCATACGATAATAATAATAATAATTATTTTACATAAAGATTTCTGGATTTTCGAACCATTCTACTAAACTAATGAACCCATAACATACATTATCTTCGTTACAGGTAGTGAATTCCCTTACTGCGTCAATTAGATTCTGTTTTATTTTGATTAATTCGTTTTGGGTATATCTTATTTCCATTTTTCGATTGGCTATTGTTAAATGTGTTGAAAATGAGCGAAAAACGTTCATTGGATCGTTATATAAATTATTTCTTATTTCGTTTTCTAGAATTGTCATGAAAATTTTGTCTCTGTTTTGTGTCATGTTTGAAATGTGAATTTTATTATATTTAATAAAGAATGATATTGATTGATATTACCTGGAAATAATAAATGAAGTTATTTGTAGTCACATGTTATTAAAATTTGATAGGTGCAGTTGGTTGTATAGATGCCGGTTTTATTGTTGGGCTAATGTGTTGTTTGTACTTTAAACATTTAATTATAAGGTATGATAATAAAACTAAAGTTATAACAAAAATTGTGAATATTATTACATAATTTGTAGGTGATTGATTTTGAAAAATATTATAAATTGTGGAATTAGTAATTGTCGAACAATGTTTTGGAATATCTGCCTCATCCGCTTAAATGCTTGTTAAGATTGTGATAAGATATCTGGAGAAATTTAAATATTCGATGTTGAAATTGAATAATTTGTAATCTGTTTGATAATGTGTAATTAATGTATGAGAAATTAATTCTAATATTAGACTTATTAGGCTTGATATAATTGTATGACGTCTATCGTATCGTTTTCGATCATGATGTCTATGGCCATGGCGATAGACATACATGGTTTATTGTATTTATCATGTTTAGTAAGTATGCTTTTTACGAGCTTGTAAAGTTCGGGCATTTCCTGTGGTGAGAATGGTTCATATAATTTCTTGTTAGCTATGTCCATGTGATATTTTAAACATGCCAAGCGTGGACTACCGTTTTCGTAATGGTTATCATGTTCGTGTTTGAAAATAGTTTGGTATAAATTAATTAAAAATTGTTGTTGTTTTATTGTAGTCATTGTTTATGTATAATATGATAGTATGATTAATTGTAATATTTAATGATATTAAATTTTGGTTAAATATAAAAATGAATATGCAAAAATATGGAATTTGGAATTTCAATGCTTATCTGAAAATAATTCTGTGAAATAAAAAATAAATAATTATGTTAATAGTTATAAGTAAAATAATTATGTGAATAATAACATTATGTTTATGGTTTAATTTGTTAGATCTGTAAAGTATTTCTTTACATTGTTTTTATGAACTGTTATAGTCTTACGACCCTTCTTAATACTAATATTATGTTCGTTAATGATTTCGAGGACTTCGTATGGTCCTTACCAAAGTGGTTCTAACTTGGTTCTATGTGCATTTTGTTTTAATAAAATGTAATCGCCGATGTTTATGTCTAATGGGTTTTCCTTTAGATCATATCGTTCTTTTGTTTTATGTTTATTTATTATTAACCGTTCGTGCGCTATTTTATGTGCTTCTTGCATGTGTAATTTCATTTCGTATAAATAATCGTCATAATTATAACGTGGTTCTGGTTCCGATTTTAATTAAATGGGGATTTCTAACCTTTTCCCGTAAAGTACTTCGTAAGGTTGAAATTTGTTACAGAGTGTTCTGTCGAATTGTAAGTAAAAAATGCGTATGGTAATAATGTATCCCAATTATCTAAGTTTTTATTAACATAGTGTCGTAAATATTCGCCTAAAGTTCGATGACTTCTTTCTAGCGTTCCATTTGATTGTGGTCTAAATGGGGTGGTATGTATTTTGTTTATTTTTAATAAGTTGCATACTTCGGTAAATGTTTTACTTAAAAACTCTGTGCCTTGGTCTGTTACAATTTCGTTTGGTATGGAGTGAGTTGTGACAAAGTGAATAACAAATGCTTCAGCTACCATGTTTGCTGTATGGTTTGGTATTGGTGTGCCGACCGAGTATTTAGTGAGGTCGCACATCATGGTAAGTATGTAATTATTCCCGTTGGTTGTAGGAGGTAATGTTCCTACTATGTCTAAAAATATTTTTTCGAATGGAGAAGAGGCGGTACTTGTAATAGCAAGTGGTTGTCTGGTGTGTTTGTTAGAAACTTTGTTTTTCTGGCATGAAGTCCAGTTTTTAACGAAATGTTCTACGTCTTTCCGCATTCCTATCCAGTTGTGATTGTGTTTTAATCTTTTAAGCGTTTTATTAATACCTATATGTCCTCCAATTAAAGAATTATGAAATTGTTTTAGAATTTCTGATTTTTGTTCTGGGGTATAGTTATTGTTTGCGCATATGTTTATTTCGATGTCTGTTTTACGAAAGATGTAACGTAACATTGACCTAATGGTGTCGTATTTTAAATTGTCTGACTGACCTAATTTATTCATTACGAGTTTGTTTATATTGTTTTCTATACAAAATTGTTTCAAGTTCGCTAGTGCAACGTACATGTTTTCGTATGTTGTTGGTTGTTTATCTCGGTTTTTTATTATCATAAATATTATAAATCGGGTGTCGTTTTTAAAGTAGCGTATGTCGCCGATTGATTTAGCGTTAGGAATTGAATGATTTATTCCGAATTTTTGTTTAATTTCGTGATTAATTCCTGTTTTAAAATTATAATGTTTCGATATTTCTGAAACGATGTGATATTCCGGATGAATATCTAATAAATTGTCTGATGTTTCTTTTATGTTATTATTGGTGATTAATTTCGTGCTTATGTCTTTTATAAAATTTTCGTTGGTATTTTCTTTTATCTCATGTATATTATACATTCTAGTGAGAGCATCCGCTTTGTTTGTGGAACCTGCTTTATATTGAATTGAAAAATTATATTCTAATAAATAGTATTTCCATCTAGCTAGTCTGGATAAAGGATTTTTTAAATTCATTAAGTAAACTAATGGTTTATGATCGGTTATGATAATGAAATGCGTGTCCATTAAATAATGTTTAAAAAATTTTACTCCAAAAATAATTCCTAAAAGTTCAGTTTCGATAGTTGAGTAGTGACTTTCGGCTTTATTTAATGTTCTACTTGCGTAGCCTACAGGGAAATCTTTTCCGTCGTGTATTTGTGATAGTATAGCGCCAAGCGCTTGACCTGATGCGTCAGTTGTTAGATAAAATTTCTTTTCAAAGTCTGGGTATTTTATTATTGGTTGCGTACATAAAGCTTTTCATAGTGTATCAAATGACTTTTGACATTCTCCTGTCCAATTAAATTTTACGTCTTTACATAATAATGTTGTTAATGGTTTAGCTATAGCGCTGTAATTTTGTATAAATTTCCTATAATATCCACTTAATCCAAGGAATGATTAAATTTGTTTTACGTTTTTAGGAGGGGGATAATTAAGTACGGCTTTAATTTTTGTTTCGTCTGGCTTAATTCCTTCGCTTGTAATTTTATGTCCTAAATATAAGATTTCTCGTTGTAAAAAGTTACATTTATTTGGTTCTATTTTTAAATTATTTAAGCGTAGTCTATCGAAGACTTCAGATAATTTATTTTCGTGTTCAATTAGAGAACGAGAGAAAATTAGTATGTCGTCTAAATAAACTACTACTTTTAATGGTGTGAGTCCAGAAAGAACGTTTGTCATTAATTTTTGAAAAATTGCGGGACTTTGTTTCATTCCCATTGTCATACGTTTGAATTCCCAGTGTCCTTCTAGTGTACTAAAAGCTGTGAATTCGCGAGAATCTTTTGATAATGGTATTTGATAAAATCCTTGTGTTAAATCTATAACGGAAAACATGGTACAATTACCAAGTCTATCTAAAATTTCGTTAATGTTTGGTAGTGGGAATACTTCGTCTATAGTGGCGTCGTTTAATTTTCTAAAATCGACGACGATTCTATATTTTTGTTCGCCTGAATTATCTAGTTTTTTCTTTACGAGAATGAGTGGTGCGTTAAAACCGCTTAACGATGGTTGTATTATGTCGTTATCTAACATTTTATTTATCTGTTTATTTATTTCAGTTTGTTGCGCAAATGGAAGTCGAAATTGTCTTTGATGTATTGGTACTTTAGCGTCGGGTTTTAATTTAATTGAATGTTCTATTGTATTTGTACATGTTAATTTATCTCCTTCGAGATAGAATACATCTGAATATTTATCGCATAAATTAATAATTGTTTCGCGTTCGGTTTTTGTCATATGATTTGTTTTTAAAAGTTTCTTTATTTTATCGAGTCTATTTAAATTATCGTTTTCTATATTGAATGATAACAATTCGTATTCGTTTTCGTTGTTATATATTAATTTATTTATTTCTGAATAGGTAATGTGTTTATTTGTTTCGGTCGTTTCGGATATATTTAAAATGCTGATTAAAGCGTAACCATTTTTTACATTTGTTAAACTTTCGCTACAAAATAAATCTTTTGATAATTCTTGTTTTTTAATTAAAATGCAGTTATTATGTACTTTGGTGTCTGTAATTGGAATTTTAATTATGGTCTCTGATCGTGCGTTTATATTATAACAATTTTTTATCGTAGTGTTAGTTTCATGATTTGTTAAAACTAATGTATTATTTGCGATGTCTATTATTGCTTTTGATTCTACTAAAAATGCTCTTCCTAATATTCCGTGTTTTAATATAGGAAATTGTGGGCCTACTACTTCGAAGGTTACATTTATCTGTTTGTTGTTAATTATAATTGGTATATTAATTCGACCTATTGTTCGTATTAATTGTTGGCTAATACCGCGAATAAGAATTTTGTTAGTTTCGTCGATGAATAAATTGTTATTTAAATATTGTAATTTAATTATGTTTATATCTGCACCAGTATCAACGAGTAGATGTAACTCGTCGATGTTACACGCGTTCGATTTACACGTAATATGATTATCGATTATTGTTGATAAAATGTGGAAACAGTTTCGCACTGTTCGTCCATTATCTGTTCGTCGTAATTGTCGGTCACGCATTGAATTTGTTGTACCGTACGCGGCGCGCGTTGCGAGTACGGTGTGGCGTTTCCCGAATTAGAATTTTGACGTGCGGCGTCATTTTGTCTCGAATAGCATACGTCCATATTGTGACCGCGTTTGCCACAGTAAGAACACATTTCGTTATAATTATTACCATTGATTATATATTACTATAGATTGCTCACTACATTAGAAATCGCGTTGCGCGAGGATTACGACCGATAGGTGGCGATAAGAATCCCAATTTAGAAAAATATTCCATTTTCGGTTGCCGCCCGTACAGCAGCTGGCCTGGACTATCAGTTTAAACTATGAAGTGGGAATATTATATTTATATCGTTACGTAACGCGTCGTCCGGCGGCCCAACCCGTTTATTCATTACTGAATACTGATATTAAATAATTAAATTACATTTTTGGTTTTTAAACTGATGTTTATGTTATGTTGTTATGTATTATAAAAGGAATTAATTGTATACCTACTTATTTTCAACCAGAAATTAAAATTATTTAATTATTGATTGATATGTACATTTTATCATTGTAATAAATTACAGATTATATTACAAGGTAAAAAGTAATAACAATTCAAATTTCAAACGCTTTGTTTCTACAAAATTAACAATTTTACTAAACACAAAATTTTGTGAAAATAAAACTAGGAAGCCATTTTGCTCTATACATATCGAATAAATATTTAATAGGTAATGTTCTCAATTTAAATAAAAATAAAATATACAATACTTGAATCAAATTATAAATTATAATATAGGACGTAGATCTAGATACTAACAAGAAAATGATAATTTGTAAAAATACTTGGTAGTATGGGTAGGGTTTAGATTAATATGTTTTTAATGTATCAAATTAATATAGTTAATATTTTACAACATTTCATATTTGATTATGTATAGCCGTATAGGTATGATTTTATAAACTATACTGCATTGATTTTATAAAATCAATGACTACTGGTGCTGTAATACTCTCAGCTTTGCAATCTGCTGGGCTGCTTTATTGTGTAATTCTGCGTTGATAAAATTGCACGCTTTAAAGATTTTCGTTCGAAACAATAATTCAATGATGTACAAATAATGTTCTTTACATTGGGATGCATCTAAATTTAAAACATTTTTATTTATTTCATTTTTTGATATTTCCATAAGGTTAAAAATTATTTGTTTTTCATGTTTTATTTTCATAAATTGCTCATTAAAAATGTTAAGACAAATATTTGCTATATCAATGAGAATTTTTGATGGCACTTTTAATCCCTGGTTTGGTGATCCATTTACATTAAACATCTTAAATGTTAACAATAACTGAGTTTGGTCATTTAAATTGTTACAGGTGGTAAGATTTTTTTCACAGTTATCACAACTGAAATTTTTTAAACATTTAAACGCTAAATATCCTGTAAAGTAAACAGTAGCACAACATTCCAATGTTTTTGGATTGTCTATAGGTGTTATTGGAACATAATTTGAACTACTATCAGATTCCAAGTCGCAATCATGGATTAATTGAATTTGATTATTCGAATGTTGAATTTCTCCTGTTGAAGGTATCTCAGTTTGTACATTAACAGATGTTTCAACATTCAAAAAATTATCTTCGTCTTCTTCACAATTACAACTTTCTGCACATTTCATTAAACTGTACGAACAAATAGTACCAAAACAACAACGGAAATTTCGAGCAGTTGGGTTTTTATTATAGCCGTTTTTCTGTCGTATAATTGAAAATAAATTTTCTAAAGGATCTTGAGTTAACCTGTTTGTCATTAAAAAGTATTCTTTATTAGGTAAATTTTGACTCATTTCTATTTTTTCTGATTCGTAGAGATCTAAAAGAGCTGTAATTGTCCATTTAAGTCCAGTAAAACAAGGTGGTATACTTTGTTTGTTATTTTTTAAATTTATTTTAACAGCTTTTTCAAAAAGTGTAAAAACGTTTTTTAAATTTTGTAGAACTTGAGGATTACGTTCACTCATTGGACGCCTATTTGGATTTGTATCGTACAAGTTTTTACTGTTGGCAGAATCGAACATATCGTTTATTTTTTCAATAAATTGAGATATATATAATGCAGTGTTAGATTTTAACTCCCCTGTGCTAATGCAAGTTTTAATAGTAGCAGCAACAGATCGACTTAATAACTGTATTGCTAACTTGCAAGACATTTTCTGAAAAGCATTTGGAGTCAGATGAGAAGGTGTAATTTTGCACAATGCTCTAGCAGTTTTACTTTGCGTATCGATTTCATAAGCTGCCTTGACATCTTGAAAAGATATAATATTATTATCAATTTGTATATTACCATCTAATAAATTATTTCTCAAACTTTTAATTAAATGAGGCATGTCGTATATGAGAATGAGTTTTTGGCCATTAATAGTAACTGAGGGATTGCTTATAGTTCCACCTAGTAATGAAAACATTCGCCTATTTTGTGATCCCTGATCGCAAACTACGGCGGATGGTAATAAACCAAAATCTAATAACTTTTTTACGCACTCGTTTAAAATTATAACCAAATTATCTCCTTTTATTCCGTTACCAGTAAAAAAATAAGAAAATGGTAATTTCCAATTAACATATAGACCTCGGATCATTATTACAAGAGCATGTGAACCGATTTTATCTGTTCGTCCTAAATTTCCAAGATCTTCATACCCTTCAATTATATCCATAGTCTTGTTATATTCAATTGCCTTCATTATAGATACTTCGTCTAATAAAATTGTACATTTTCTTTCTTGAAAATGCATTGTGGAAACCTTAAGTTGGATTTGTTCCATGTAAGTAGGCGAAAAACCAGTTGAATATGAAATTGAATTAAGCCAACGACGTACTGTACTTTCGCCTGGTATGATAATTTTATTACGGCGCATGAATTTGTATGTCGACGGCGATTTATAGTAAAGGGATAAGGATAATTTTTTTTCTCCACTAGTCCATGGTGTACGTAATTTATGATTAATTTGCATTGTAACTAAATTCTTTGAACTTAAAGATGGAAAATTAACTGACTGAATAAATTCGTCGACATTTGTTTTTGTTTTTTTTTTAACTAATTTACATTTCATTTTTAAAAAACTAATAGTTGCTCTTTTTTTGCTCAATAATTTTGATAAATGTTTACAACGTTTCTCTAGTTCTTCATTTTTTGATTGTAACTTTGATAACGAAAAAGTATCTAAAGATGTTGAATTTAATTTTTCGGACGATAATGGTAATTGAGATAAATCGGAAATATATTTTTGCGTATTTGGAGTCAGAAATGATGCTGGACTAAACATTGACAATGCTGCATTTTTATGATCAATGCTGTTATCTATCGTAAAATGGTCGTATAACTTTTCTGGAGTCAACACTTTTAATACTTCAGGTGATACTAATAATTGATTTGATTTTGTACCTACAAAATAAATTAACTTAATGATTTATCTTCGAATTAGATAATTGAAAGGTCGGCGGGAATAACGTGCTATGTAACACTTTTTCCAATTTCATTTTTTTTGCGGAATAACGTGCGATTGTTAAATTATATTTTGTGATATAGACTATAGTTAAATTTTATCAAATAAAAACTCTTAACAAACGAGATATTTCAAATATGATTACGTCTATATTTTGCCCAAAAAATGATATATTTTGGGTATTTCGTGAACATGTCGAGTGTCTTACACCATTATTATTGGATTAATGAATATTTACTTCTATTTTTTATTTATTAAACACAAGTTGTCCCGTCGTGTTTTTAATAAATAAACTTATGTTCTATTCATTATTTTCACTTTTTTTTAGATTCTGAGAAATGAAGGTGGAAGGATCTTATAGCATTATACAATAATTATAGGACTGTGAATTTATAGGAAAGTGCATATCTTTTTAGCTCATTGTGAAACTATACTACCAAAGCCGTTTACGAAACTTATTTTTTGCATCTATAGGTGTTTTAATTTTTTGGGTCATTTTTTTTTTTTTCATTTTAGGTCATATTTTCTTTTTTTAGTACATTATTCGGTATTTGTATCAAATTCCGTCAATTAACACCTTTACACACATATTTTAGATTCTGAACGAAGTGATAAGAATGTATTGATTTTACTGTTTTTTTTTTTTTCATAAAATTTTAAGTATTCAAAGCTAAGAATTGTAAATTTGGTACATAGTTTCCATAAGTTTTCCTTTAATTATCTGTAAAAAAGTTTCTATCGGAATAATACCAAAAAATTGTATGTGTTTGAATTATTTAATTTCTGTAATAATTTTTACATAATAGCGTAAAATACCAATTTAGCCTTCAACGATTTTAGATATTTGTTTTTATTCAAAAATTCTAAGTCGTAGAAACTTGAAACTTTCACCAAATGTTTAAATTAGCATTTTCTTTACATAATTGTATTTTCAAAATATTTAGTTTATTTTAAGCTATTTTTAGGCATTTGAAATATTCAATTTTTCTTAGATTTTTTTTTTTTATAAAAGTTGATATAAAATTGTTGATTCAGCCAAAACACTTAAAAATGTAATAGAAGGTTTTACATATGTTGATCTAAGAGTGATTCAAAAATTATTCAAATACATAGCACAATTTTTTTTTTATAAGCAGTTGAAGTTCAAAGATCTACAAAATTTGTCGAAATCACGAATTATTTTGCAGTTGTAAATGTATAAAAAATGTTGTATTCCAAGTTAAGAAATTAACATTTAATACAAGATTGTTCATAAGTTTTGCTTACAATAAGTATAAAAATATCGCGATCGGTTCAATTAAAAAATGTAAACGAGCGTCTGAAGCTGTAATTTTTACAAAATCAAAAATTCACGTGTTATACTATAACGATTTACTATAAACATACAGTGACAAATCATTTTCGTTCAGAATCATTTTTTTTTTTATAATAAAAAATAATCCCAAAATCTTTCCTAAAATGTCTAACCTATCATTTCATCTAGTGTATCCCACCCAACTCCTGTATCCTGTACTTTTTTTAAATTGCCAAGAGACTGAGCTATACTCATAAATTCAGTTCCAAGAAAGCCTCCAATATTAAGTTACGAATTAAGTTATTATTTTGAATATTATTTTGTAGTTTGTTTGTAATTTTTTTAAAATTAAAATTTTTTTGTAAATTAAACACTTGTTTTTATCCTATTGATATAATAATATTTTAGTGATTTTTAATTTGTTTTATTTATCTTTAAACAAACTATGCTAATTTATAAAAATTAAATAAAAATGAAAAATCAATTGTTTTGATTAATTATTACTAAACCTAAGAAGTGTAAGGCTAGATATAAAAATATTTTTATAGATATTGATGATGGTTTTAGGGACAATTTTTTTTATAAATACTGATTTTCATAGGGCCAATGTTAATAAAAAACACTTAAATAAGAACATTAAAAAACCAAACGTATACCATTAGGTAGAATATAATCATATTATGATGATAACTGCAAAAGGAAAAATGCATACAATAAAAATAAAAATTTATATTAACTTTTGAAGTTCCAAAAAAAAGTAATTGTTTATTATCCAAAAGTGTTAAATATTGAGATTAGCCCTTTTTGACCCAAAATCCAGATATATATTATCAGGCACGTATACGGGGGAGGGGGGGTTCAACCATTCCCCCGAAATAATTGTTTGAAAATTAAGTTAAATTATATACATATAAATAAAAATTTATTATGACTTCATTAATCGATTTTTGAGTGTGCGAGCAAAAAAAAAAAAATTTTTTTTGAAATATGTAACATTGTAAAACATGAAACAAAAATAGAAATACTTGTTTTGATTTTTTTTTTTTAGTTAAGAATTTAAAATTTTATGAGGGTTTGATTAATAAAAAATTCACTAAAAATTAAACTAAAAATGGTAATACATGGTCATAATGTCATATGGATACAGTATTATACTGAAGCTTTGCTTAGAATATTTTTACTAAAGAAATGAGTTATGTAAATGTTGAATTTAAATAATGAATAGAACAAATTATCGCATTCGTAAAAACACGGTGGTACACATTGTATATAAATTGATTGTATGAGTTATAAAATACTTGTTGGATATTCATCATTGAAGTTCAGTATAAATTCGTCATTTTTCATCGGTTTTATCACTCGTTTTACAGGGGTAGTAATTAAATTAACACACAACGAATTATTACGTATTGGAGAATCTAAAAATAAATAAAAATAATTATTTAATATAATTTAACAAAATTACATTATACGTCTGTAAACCTAAACTAAACTAAAAACTCGCCTTCAATCAATTTTTCTGGATTATTTATATACTTGATTGGAGTAGCATTTGGCATTAATTTTCGTACTTTAGCGTTTGAATTCATATACATGTTTTTTTCAAAATGATCACTACAGAGAAATCTTTTTCGTAAAGTTTTTGGACTTAAACCGTCTAAATCAATATTTCCTAAATAAAAAAACTACAAAATTTACCAAGACTTATGTATATTAATGTTTTAATTTAATATCACCTGAATGAATAATCCAAGTTTTCATTCTTTGTTCATTGCTTGGAAAAGAATGAAAATTTAAATTAGGATATTTCCTTTTCGATTTACCGCAATTAAAATAATTACATTTTTGGCCTGACATGATCGACTCAAAAATGAATTAAAAACAAGAAAATAAAACCAAGTAAGAAATAACTAGTTAGGAAAATGATGACAAACGTTTCCGTTTACTGCTTTTCAACGACTGTTATAAATTATAATATTTGAGTACCTACCTACTATAATATTAAGATATAGGATATAACATACAAGGATAAGAGTGAAAAAACTCCATTAATCCATTATTAGAATGAATTTAAATGTAACTACATATATATATATATATATATATATATATATGTACATTTTGCTGATAAAACAAATCTGAAATTATTTAGATTCTATAAATATACAGACATTCAGTAATAAAACGGCACAAAGGACAAGAGATATTGAGCAAATTGATCTACGTGTATGTATATTTAAATAATACGCGGGAATAGAGACAGCAGCTGTTGTGTGCTGTGATACCACTCTAGTGGGACATGACACTATGGACACTAGCGATTCCAACGTCAATATCCATAAGCAATACGCAGACGACAGCGCTTTATAACGGCAATATCCATGTATCGCGCAATGTGTTTATCCGGCCAGTGAGCAATCTATAGTAATATATAATCAATGTTATTACGTATGGGAGGCCTACTGTTGTTATTATTGTTACTCCGTTCATTATGCTGAGGCGGTGGATGATAATTAGTTGAACTTTGATTATGATTACTTTGATTAAATCGACCGTTTCTTCTGTTATGGTTTTGTGGTGGATAATTATTTCGATTATTATTATTATTATGATTATTATAATTTTGCTGAGGTCTATTATTATTATTATTATCATTGTAGTTTCTGTTATAATTCTGTTGTGATGCGTTATTATTTCTGTAAGAATTTTGCGGTTGATTATTGTAATTATGATTATTAAATTGTTGTTGCGCATTTTTGTTATAAAATTCGCGATTATTATAGTTAGTATTATTATTATTTAATCTCGGATTAAAGTTTCTTTGATTTTGATTACGCTGCTGTGTGTAATTATTATTATAATTTTGATTAGGTGATATATTTAAATTGTTTTCTGTGTTTCGTGTTAAACCATCGATTAAGTTATCTCTAGTTGTTTCTTCTGCTAATTCTAACTCTTCCTGTATAGCAATTGCTTTTGCTTGGTCAAGTGTTTATGGGTCTCTAGCGCGTACTGTGTTTCTAATCGGTTTAATTAATCATTTAATGTATACTGCTAAGGTTTGTTCGGTTAGTGTTTGTTTTATAGCTTTTGAATCGCTTTCGTTTTTTCCTGCTGTACATATATTAGTGAGTTGGAAATATAATTTTTCTAGCCTATCGGTGTATGATTTAACTGTTTCGCCGTTGTTCATTTTAATGGAGTTTATTTGTAATTGTAACGCGTTTATGGAGTAGTGGGAAGCGAATGATTCTTCTAAGTTTTGTTTTATAAATATCCATTTACTGTTGTCTTTATATTTTAAATATTCGGCTGGTTTTCCCGAGAGTTTGGTTAATAAGTATCGTATTAATAAAGGTACGTTATTTCTATCTACCGAATTTACTGCAATGTCACATGCGTTTATAAATTGTGTTAAATTTTCTTCTCCCGAACAATATGGAATAAATTTAAAAGCTTTATCTACTGGCATAGTAGTTTCGAGATGTTCTGGGTTAGTTAATGGAGTAGCCATATTATTATCGTTTCTTTTATTTCTTTTAGGTGATTTTAGAAATATATGTTCTATTGGGCCTTTGCTCCTAGTTACTATTCGTGATGGGCTAGTTAATAAATCGCTTTCGAGTTCTTTATTCTATGTTCTCTTTTTAATTTTTCTTCTTTTATGCTTAAATCGTGTGGTGTTACGTTTAAATCAGGGGTGCCTTCTTTGGAGTTGTTAGTTGGTGATAACTCTAGAGTAGCTAGTTCTACAGGAGACGTGTCGTTTAAATCAGTAATGTCGTTTTTATACATATGAGTTGTAATATTTTATGTTAGTTTAACATAGTAAATTTGCGATAATAAAATTCAATAATAATAAAATAATTTGCGATAATAAAATAATATGCGATAATTCAATAATAATATTTCAATAATTCAATAATAATTTCATATTCTCAATAATAATTTTAATAATAGTGATTTTAAAGGGTGTTGTTTTTAAAATCTTTTAATAATAATAATAAAACGCGTTAATAAATATCAATAATAAATCTCAATAATTCTCAATAAAAAATTCATAAATAATTCGTAATAATAGTTTTCAATAATAATTCTTATAAATAAATCGCAACAATAATTCTCAATAATAAATTCTCAATAATAAATTCTCAATAATAAATTCTCAAAATAATTCCTTATTACAGCTCATATGTAGAGTGGTTAACCATGGTATGATGTTTTAAAGTGTACACTTTGACTTGATTGTTACTTAAATTATAATATTAGTAATTTTATGCTTACACAGAGATTACTCTTGGTGTCGTCATGTTTTGATTGTAAATTGATAGAAGGTGTTGATTGTAGTTGAAAAGTGCGTGTTGATTGAAGGTGAAAAGTGGGTGTTGATTGAAGTTGAAAAGTAAATGTTGATTGAAGTTGTAGTTAAATTGAATTTGTAGTTGAATTTGTAGGGAAAGTGATCAGTTTTTCCAACAAATTTTTTATTTTAGAAAAAAAATATTTTAGTTCACAGACCACAGGTGTTGAAGATGTCCGCAGCGCCACTGTTACGTGGTACCAAATGAAAACAGGTACCTATCGTACTCTTGAGGATGTATGAGTTAGAATAATATGGTAGACAATTGAATAAGTTTAAACACTTTTAATTTAATTCACTTTACAATAATGACAAGGTAAAATTACAAGTTATAACTTAGTCGCGAATAACAATATCAAGACAGAACTCCGAAGGGCTTGTACTGATGGCTAGACACGTCTCCCGGCCGGGGTCTCGCGGAGGCTGTTATATAGGCAGCCGGAGTGCCCATTCCTCTATGGTGGTCCAGGTGCGTCATAGGCCGTGCTTTTAATTGCATACTGTTTATCTGTTAACGTATGTAGTGGCATCCGCTCCGGGTGTGAAGGGCAGAACGTCCTTCCCTTATCCTAAGTGCGGTTTATTAATAGTTGTTTGATCGGCGTACATCTGTGAATACAAGTAAAGCATATGGCCTTTTGCCCTGCTCATTAAGTTGTTTTTTTATCTAAAATAGAATATTGTGCGTTCTTGGAATACATTAAAGAGGGTGTCGGCCGGTGCGTGATATGTTACACCTTTAGATGCAATTGGATCTCGAAAACATGCGTATTAATATTATTTAATAGTAATAATAATAATATGCATGTTACAATACATTCAAATAAATAATTATATAGGTTGGTACTACATTTAATAAACTTTTAAATACTTATATACTTTTATATACTTTTTCGAGTAGATTCGTGAAATCATCTGCGTAGACGTAACATATTCAAATTTATTATTGTTAATAATTTAATAATTACAAACCTATAGCTTAACACGCGTTGACAGCAGCATTGTTGATTGTTACTGTGTCGGTTTTTTTTATTATTTTCAGTATAAAGTTTCTCTATAATATTACAAACTTTACATTTAAAATAAAAAACAGATTGAAATCCTCTTATAATTTCAGACTGATACTCCATATCTATAAATCAGCAACTGAATTTAATATCATGTTTTTTTTGGATTTGACTTATAAAATACAAAATATCGACAATTCTTCTTCCTTCTAGTTTTCTAAAAACAATAAGTTAAATTTATTAAACTACTGTTGTGAAAATTATGAAATTATTAAAAATTAATTAATATATTATGTGTATAAATATATATTAATAATATACTCTGAAACTATTGTATTGATTGATTCATCTGATTCTATGCATAGCTCATGGTCAATAATCGAATTCATCGATAAAGATGTGCCAAATGATGAACTAGATTCGTTTTCTGAGCTTGATACAACTGACGCGATTGTAACTTTTGGAATACTAGTAATTATTTCGACTGATTCGCTAAAAACAACAGAAATTATTCTGTCAACATTTTTACATCGTTTTGTATGCTTTTGAACTATTATACTCTCAATTCTCAAACATTTATTATTTAGCTATATACGTTTTATCACATTTTACTTGAAAATTTTTTCAAATATTTTACGTCATTTTTACGTACCTACAAACAAGCATGTCATTAGAAGTCAAATCTTCTGTTTCCATTCTAAAACTGTTTTCAATAATTCCAGTTTTTTCAATATCTACATACGTCGATTGTTTTCTAAAAATAAAATATACCTAATAATGTAATTTCTATATTTTAAAATTAAGTATAGTTTAAAATTATATAATTATTTTAAATATGGAAAAAACAAACTTAATCATTAAAAAACTAAAAATCAAAATAGTTGATTACATTTTTAACTGTACATTTTTCATACGTTGACGCAAAACTTTCTTCCCAATACGTTTACGTCTACGTTTTGCGCGTACTTTTTTTGGTTACATTGTAAACTATTTATGATAAAAAACGTAAAATTTACAAACAATACAATGTATGAAATACACTATAAAATAAATATATCACTAAAATCTAAACAACTCATAAAATGTGTAAATAGGTATCGAATATGACGTATAAATTATAATGTCTACTAGACACATCCATCTACCAACTGACATTATACATATTATCAACTTATTCATTTGTAAGCCTTTTAATCGTCATTCCATTATTTACATTTTTGAAATTATTTTTAAATCATACGCGGTCAATATGTCGTCTTACAAGTCATACATAATCGTAATTTTATAAATAATAATATGTTTGCTTATAAACGTCAACCGTGGTCATTCACCAAGTTCCGCTTGGAACTAAGATATTTCAAGTTTTTTCTGTGACATGACGAAACTAATATACTTGAGATGTTGAAAGAGGTTTTAGAAATGGGTTGAACGCATGTATAATAGAAATACTAAAAAAAGAATTTAATGGTTTTGCGTGGAAATGAAATATTCCTCATGTATTACTGAGCCTCGTGAAACCTATAGAATTTCGGTTCTTCTTTTGTCATTTGGATAATTTTCGAAAAGAAATTTCGGAAAACATCTGTTAAAAAGTATCCATTGTCAATATAGGATAATATAATGTTTCCGATATAAGGTGACTTTTTTCGCTATCAATTGAATGTTGCCAAAAACATACGAAGGTACATTCTTCGTAGAACGAAGATATTTCAAGTTTTGTCTGTGTCATGACGATACCAATATACTTGAAATGTTGAAGGAGGTTTTAGAAATGGGTTGAACGCATGTATAAGAGAAAAAACTAAATAAAGTATTTAATGGTTTTGTGTGAAAATGAAATTATCCTCATGTATAACTGCGCCTCGTGAAACCTATAGATCATCGGTTCTTCTATTGTCATTTGGATACTTTTCGAAAATGAATTTCAGAAAACTTCTGTAAAAAAGTATTCATTGTCAATGTAGAAATATAACGTTTCTGATACAAGAAGATTTTTTCGCAGTCAATTGAATTTTGCCAAAAATATAACAAGGTGCATTGTTCGTGGAACGGAGATATTTCAAGTTTTGTCTGTGTCATGACGATACTAATATACTTGAAATGTTGAAAGAGGTTTTAGAAATGGGTTGAACGCATGTATAAGAGAAAAAACTAAAAAAAGAATTTAATGGTTTTGCGTGCATGTGAAATATTCCTCATGTATCACTGAGCCTCGTGAAACCTTTAGAATTTCGGTTTTTCTATTGTCATTTGGATACTTTTCGAAAAGGAATTTCAAAAACTACTGTAAAAAAGTATTCATTGTCAATATAGAAATATAACGTTTTCGATAAAAGAAAATGTTTTCGCAGTCAATTGAATTTTGTCAAAAATATAACAAGGTACATTCTTCGTGGAACTAAGATATTTCAAGTTTTGTCTGTGTCATGACGTTACTAATATACTTGAAATGTTGAAAGAGGTTTTAGAAATGGGTTGAACGCATGTATTAAAGAACATAATGAAAAAAGAATTTAATGGTTTTGCGTGAAAATGAAATTTTCCTCATGTATTACTGCAACTCGTGAAACCTATAGAATTTCGGTTCTTCTATTGTCATTTGGATACTTTTCGAAAATGAATTTCAGAAAACTTCTGTAAAAAAGTATTCTTTGTCAATGTAGAAATATAACGTTTCTGATACAAGAAGATTTTTTCGCAGTCAATTGAATTTTGCCAAAAATATAACAAGGTGCATTGTTCGTGGAACGGAGATATTTCAAGTTTTGTCTGTGTCATGACGATACTAATATACTTGAAATGTTGAAAGAGGTTTTAGAAATGGGTTGAACGCATGTATAAGAGAAAAAACTAAAAAAAGAATTTAATGGTTTTGCGTGCATGTGAAATATTCCTCATGTATCACTGAGGCTCGTGAAACCTATAGAATTCGGTTCTTCTATTGTCATTTGGATAATTTTCGAAAATGAATTTCGGAAAACATCTGTTAAAAAGTATCCATTGTCAAAATAGGAATATAATGTTTCCAGACTCATTTAGACTCATTCCCATGGCTATCACAGCAAAAATGTTCCCAGATACTCAATTCGGTTTTAGACCAAACCACTCGACGATCCATCAACGCCACAGAGTAGTCGACACTATATCTTCGTCACTGGAAAAAAAACAGTACTGTGCTGCCGTCTTTCTGGACGTAGCACAAGCGTTCGATAAGGTCTGGCATGAAGGCTTGCTGTTTAAACTAAAAAAAATTCTGCCTGCGCCGTATTACCTACCAGAACACGCGCCAGAACACGAGCTACTCAAACTACTTCGACATTCTTGCTGGAGTACCACAAGGTAGCGATATTGCCCCCTTTCTATATAACATATTTACCCACGATATTCCTAAAACCTCCTTTACCGAACTTGGCTCCTACGCTGACGACACGGCAATTATAACATCCAATGAAAATCCCATTATAGCCTCAAGTATGATACAAAGACACCTCAATATAATACACCTCTGGACAAAGAGGTGGAAAATTAAAATCAACGAATCCAAGTCCTCCTTCATAACATTTACCTTAAAAAAAAAACATGTCCTCAAATCTCAATGAATAATATTCCAATCCCCACTTGCTCACAAGTAAAATACCTTGGTCTTACCTTAGACAGTAAACTAACCTGGAAGCCTCACATAGTTGATAAACGTAAAGCTCTTAATTCCCGTCTACATCTCCTAAGATCATTATTAAGGTCAAAAATGAACATTAACACCAAACTTCTAATTCACAAATCACTACTTAGACCGCTCTGGACCTACGGTATCCAATTATGGGAAGCCGCAAAACTATCCAACACCAAATCTATACAAGCCTTCCAATCCATCTGTCTTCGACTAATTTCTTCTGCTCCTTGGTACATAACAAACTCCAATCTCCACAAAGACCTAAAAATGCAAACCTTAAACCAAATCTCCAAAACATACTACACCAGATTTCATAAAAAACTCCAATTAATCACTAACCCACTAATCAAAAAATTATCATCTAAAACTCTACCCGATAACCCCCGTCGTAGACTAAAAAGAAAATGGTGTAGGGACCTTCTACACTAACAATCAATAGACAATAACTAATCACACGTGCTGGGTGTTATCAATGGATAATTTCCCTACCTTATTATTCACTGTCAACTTTATATTATTCTATTTTATCAAATCTAATTATTGTACAAAAACTGTATAGATTATATATGTTCTCTTCTTAATAAAAAAAAAAAAAAAAAAAAAAAAAAAATGTTTCCGATATAAGAAGATTTTTTCGCAGTCAATTGAATTTTGCCAAAAATAGAACAAGGTACATTCTTCGTGGAACGGAGATATTTCAAGTTTTGTCTGTGTCATGACGATACTAATATACTTGAAATATTGAAATAGGTTTTAGAAATGGGTTGAACGCATGTATAAGAGAAAAAACTAAACAAAGTATTTAATGGGTTTGCATGAAAATGAAATTTTCCTCATGTATTACTGAGGATAAATGTACTAATATTGGTGTTGAAAAAATGTGAAAATTCAATTTTAACCATGGGTGGGGCTGGAATCGCATCACCCCAGCCCCACTCACGATGTTTTGTTAATAGCGGAAAAACTAAGGTCGTACAAATTTTGAAAACCGTCGTACAAATTCATACAAATTACGTACTAAATATTGGTGTGGTAAAAAATGTAAAAATTTAATTTTTAACCATGGGTGGGGCTGGAATCGCATCACCCCAGCCCCACTCACGATGTTTTGCTAATAGCGGAAAAACTAAGATCGTACAAATTTTGAAGACAGTCGTACAAATTCATACAAATTACGTACTAAATATTGGCGTGGTAAAAAATGTGAAAATTCAATGTTTAACCATGGGTGGGGCTGGGTTGATGCGATTCCAGCCCCACCCACGATGTTTTGTTAATAGCGGAAAAACTAAGGACGTTCAAATTTTGAAAACCGTCGTACAAATTCATACAAACTAAGTACTAAATAATGGTGAAGATAATTTTCAAAAATTCCAAATGGGTGGGGCCAGGGTGATGTACGTCGTGGACTGGTCGTGGAAAAGATATGATAACTAAAGTTAGAGATTCATTATTATTGAAAATACTAAGTAGTTATTATATCGGTCTTAATTGTATTCAGCTTCTTGTAAATTTGATTTTAGAATGAAATAGTGTGTTTTTTTATTATTATTCAGAAGTCATTAAGGAATGTTGTACAGATAAGATTAGGTTAGATACAGATAATGAGTTTGAAAAAGGTGTATCAGAATGGTTGAGAAATGATAATACAAGACTTAAAGCATCTCTTAGCAAGAGAGAAAAACAAAAATGACCTGAAACAAGGTATATATATAATTTACAGACAATACCTTAACTTAAAATTTAATGAGTCAATTAGGTACTTAAAATAAAATAAAATTCTTCACTTGTAAAAATGTTTTTATTAGTCAATTGGCATTATTTTGACAGATCAATTAATAACTATTTGACAAATTATAATCATTCATTTTTATATATTTAACCTAATAATTTATTCAAAAATGAACAAATTGTTTACATTACAAATATTATTAACTAAATAAAATATTTTAAACTATTCTGGTGATATAGCTATGTTGTGTGCTGTAACGCTTTTATTATAATTTGTACAACAATTGTGTAAATAGTTTTTAAAATACTTACATGTTTAAGGATGGTTTATATGACATAATTTGATTTAACTAGCTAATAATCAATGAAATAAATAAAAACCTAAAAATATTTTTTCTTTTAAAGCCTATAGTAATAGAGACAAAAAAAAGATGCATATAGTGAATTATTAGTTGTTTATAAGTTAATTAAGCCTGAAGCTTCTATAGATGATGTAAAAAAGAAAATTAATACTTTAAGAAGTAATTTCCGTAAAGAATTAAAAAAAATTCATGACTCTAAAAGAAGTGGCGCTGGAGCTGACGACATTTATCAACCTTCGAGTTGGTTATTTGAAGAACTGTCGTTTTTGGCCGATTTGGAAAAACCAGTAGATAGTATTTCATCATCTTACACTGTAAGTCGATAACGTCGACAGCTACTTTTAAGTGTAGTTATTTTAGTAGTTACTACTTAGTAAAATATTGAATCATAAAACTATTATTGCTGTTATTATTATAAATATGAATTCGCGTAATCGCGTCGCGTCGCCGTCATTCCGAGAACATATTAGGCCTGATGCACACATAACATTTTATTGTTAGATTGGGCAGCTCCGCATCGGCGTGCGCGTCGGAGTGGGAGAAACATATTCGCCTTTGCAACTACCGTAGGTCGCAGCACATTACAGTCAAAATATACAAAGTATTTTAAACTTTTGTATAAAAACTGTCTCGCGCGGAAAAGAACCGAGAATAGTACAGTAATAACTAAGAAATCAATTTTTCAGCATCAGCAGAGGAGAATTTTAACGGTGTCGTAGCGTTTTAATTTTTTCGATAAGAGCAATATAGCAAAAGTTATTTAAGTTTGTAAAACGTAAAAATTTCTGATTTTTTAAACTATTATAACTTTTATCTTATTAATGATATCAAAAAAATAAAAACGCTACGACACAGAAAATATTATCTTCTATATTGCATACGAATTTGGTGTCTCTACTAGGATTATAGACTGAGTGGTTCTTATCCGCGCAAAACGGTTTTTAATATACAATTTAAAGACGTGTGGCATCCTCTTAATATAAAAGTATTAAAATAATTATTATTTAGATATATAAATTAATTGAAAAATGCACAATATGTAAGTACTTCATTTTTGAGTATTGTGGTTGAACTAAATTGTATATTTGCAAAATCATTTTGTGGCCATATTAGCTCCCTCCGACAGTTTATGTTAGGACTAATTTCACTAACTTCTACAGAAATATTAGAAACGGATGGTAGAGCGTTAGATCTTAATCTAGCCTTTTTACAATTTTGAAAATTCTAAATATAAGATTAAAAGTATGTATTGTGTGTGTAAATTTAAAAACAATTATAACCATATCAACATAATATATTTAAATATTGGTTTAGTTTCTTACCATTTCAATATCATTAAAGCTATTCCAAAAGCTATATGTACGAATTACATCATTAGCTGCGAAATGTAACTCACACAAATGTGTAGGATTATTTGTAATTTTATTATTAATTTTATTAATAAATTGCAACCAATTTGCACGTTCCAAATCAGTTTTAGGTAATTGAAATAAGGAATATTTAATTGTCTTTTCGCCCTTACGACTTAGACAATTAAGTATAGCACCAATTAAACCATATTAAAAAAAATAAAACAAAACAAAACTAGATACTTAACAATGTATATTTGTTATAAACAACATAAGTACAAAAAATGCATACAATATTACAAAATGTAATGTATATAAACATACAACCATAGAATAAAGATAATACAACATGTATTATAACATATATTATTATATATAATAATAAATATTGCATACAACTATACAAGAAATAAAAATATTAATAAAATTAAGAAGCTTTAAATAAAATAAATCAATTTGAATATTGAGGAACTATTTTTGAGTTTATTACTGAGCTCAACTACTAGATAGCGCTTGGGCTCAAAAAGTATTTTCCCTTCGTACACCGCCTCATCTATAATTTTTCATGGACAGACCCGTCTACTCTCGTTTGATAGTCGTTGCCAGTCCTGTATATCTTAGTCCGTGATTGTGTCTGTTAACGTGTGATTTCAATAAATAGATTATACGTACGAGCTTGACGGTCGGCACCGGTGAGCGTTTATCGTTTATCTAGTATAGTGATAACATCGTCGTCCCAGCGGTGTTGTGAGTTTTTCGTAATTTATTTTGCGAACTATTCGCGTCGGATTTATTTTGTAAATTGTCTCACTCGATTTATATGCTCAAATTAATCACAATTTTGTTATTGATTTATTGGTTAGGATTTTTGTTTGGTAATTATTATTGATTTTTTTCAAGTATTTAAGTATTAATTTGTATAGATCGCGTTGATAAAATTGTTAGTCCATTTATATATATATATATATATATATATATATATATAAATGCACTGATTTATTTATTCACTAATTTGATGATTTATTAATTTATTAATCAGTTAATTGATTTTTCTCTTCTTCTTTTTTTTCTGCGTGTTCACGGGCACTTATTTCGCGCGTAATTTTCGTTCAATTTAATTTCTGTTTTTTTTTTTTTTTTTTTTTATTTCTGTCACATCGTTATACATATGTTTCACGTTCTCTCTTTTCTGTATATTCATCCGATATAAATATGGCCACTGATGAAGCTGTGAAGCGCGCTGAGAGAGCGAGAGATCGTGCCGACATCAAGCGACACAGTTACGCAAATCAAATCGGCGCCATTCATGACGTAGCGACGCGCAGCATCGATGATAACGAACTCGTATCTCAATTATTCGTTTTGATCGACCAACTCGACGAGTTTTGGTCCGCTTTGAATGCAGAGGACAATGCTTGGTTAGACCAGCTGATCGAGCTCAGTATGGCGAAGGTCTATTCCGATACATTGAAGCTTCAGTTGCTCGAGAAAATCGCCTTCGTTATGTCCATCGTTAACCGTTATCGTGATTGCGTACCTGGCCAGACCATGAATATCGAGCGAGGCGTTTCACGAGCCCGATGTTGATCCACGTCAACGTGAACATCGACAGGGTGAGAATAACGGCGCGTCTCCAGTTGTCTCAGAGGAGCAACAGGGCGGTTCTCAATCGGGTATTGCGGGTTCCATACAATCCAACAACGCCACTACCATAAAGCCGACGCGACTACCTGAAATTCCTCTACCCAGTTTTCATGGTGATATTTATAAATGGACGTCCTTCCGTGATCGTTTTATTTCCATGGTGGAGCAACGAGCTAGTCTGTCGAACATCGATACATTTTTTTATTTACTGGGATGTTGTAAGGGTGACGCCTTAGATTCGATCCGGGGTATACCAGTGTCTGATGCAAATTACCGGTTAGCGTGGGCTACGTTGGAGGAACGTTTTGATAAGCCGCGTTTAGTAGCGTTCTCTCTAATCGACAAATTATTAACTGCTCCGAAGTCTGCCAACGAGAACCTGGTCGAGTTAAATAAGTTTTTAGTGGTCTTCGATGAAGGAGTGTCCATATTAAAATCGTTGAAAATCCCTGACTTAGGCGATTTTATGTTATTCTCGTTGGCGTCGCGTTGTTTGCCCACGTATAGTATCAAGCTGTTCGAGGCTCAGTTGGTCAACAGCTTCCCGACCGTTAAGGAATTGATGGCTTTCGTTAAATCGCGTGTCGCGGTACTTGAGTGTATTCCACGCGAGTTGTCTACAAAATCGGCCAATAGGCCAACAACGGTCAAACCGTTGTCGTATCACTCTGACCAGAAGACGCCCCGTCATGCATCTTTTGTCACGAGTAACAACTCCTCTCTACAGCCTCAATCCTGCAAATGCTGTAAGGGGGCGCACGCACTGGTATCGTGTTCGAAGTTTTCGAAATGGTCACCGAATGCGCGTAACACCTGGGCACGAGAGCAACGAATATGCTTCCGATGTTTACGCACCAGGCACTGGGCCTTCAATTGCAGATCGTCTGTGGTGTGCGCTCAATGTTCTCGGAAACATCATTCCCGTTGCACCCTGATGGTCCAGTCCCTCGTCCCAGAGATTAGTCATCGTTAGTCAGTCAGCTTAAGTCGCCGTCGATAATTCTCGGCACCGCCCTCATACATATTCAAGACTGTTCAGGTGCCCTCCACACTGTTCGCGCCTTAATTGATTCAGCGTCGCAAATCAGCGCCATCACGTCCACTTGTGCATCTCGTCTCGGTCTCCGGATGACGAAATGGACCGCGTCAGTGTCTGGCCTCGCCAGTGCTAAGGTTCACAATGTAATGGGTTTGGTGAAGCGTCTGATACAACCTCGATTTGCCGAGGATCCGGTGTACGGAGTTGACGCGTGAGTGTTCCCCTCAATAATAGCAGATATGCCACAACAACCGTTGTCGCACAGTGTTGCCGACAAGTTTAAGCATCTAGCCTTGGCCGATCCATCATTCGTCCAACCGGGTCCCATTGATGTACTTCTTGGCGCGGAGTTATTTGCATTAATTATGAACGGTAAACGTGTATTAGTTGGTGACGCTTACCCAGTGGCGTTCGGCACCGTGTTCGGATGGATCGTCATCGGTCTCGTCCCACATTCAAGATCGCAAGGCCCCAGTTCGTGTCCGGTGACACTCACCACGTCCGTGGAGACTTTATTAGAAAATTTCTGGAAGCTTGAAGAACCCGAGGCTGCACCAGAAGAATTCACTTCAGATGGGCAATGTGAAGTCATGTTTCGTGAAAGATGCGTACGTGATGCGTCGGGTCGTTTCAACGTGCCGCTGTTATTCCGTCAACCAGTGTTCGACACCACATTCCGTGGAGCACGTGCTGTAGCAGAGAAACGCTTCGAGCAGCTGGAAAGAAAGCTAGTGAATGACGATCGTCTAAAGGCCCTGTATTGTGATTTCATGGCCGAATACCTGTCGTTAGGCCACATGTCTCTGGCCACGTCTGTCGGGTCTTATTTCATCCCACATCATGCGGTCTATCGAGAGTCGAACACGGAACCGAAAATTAGAGTGGTTTTTGACGCGTCAGCGCGGTCGTATTCGGGTGTGTCCTTTAACCAATGTCTCATGACCGGACCGAAACTACAACGTGATGTCGTAGATGTACTGACGCTATATCGCATTCATCGTTATGCATTCAAGACTGACGTCAGTAAAAGTATCGCCAGATATCTTTGGCCACTGACCATCGAGTTTACCAACACATCCTGTGGCGACCGTCGCCTGACGAAGAGTTGAGGAGTTACGAACTGAACACGGTCACCTATGGAGTCAACTGTTCGCCGTACTTGGCGCTGAGGGTGTTGCAGCATATTGCTGAACATGATTGTCGTGACTTTCCTGCTGTTCAGGAGGCGCTCTTGTACAGTACATATGTAGATGATATTTGTGTCGGCGAAGATACTATTGAGGACGCGATTTCTCTTCAGAACAATTTGATATACGTCCTACGAGGTGCCGGTATGGAACTGAAAAAATGGGCCAGTAACACCAACGAGGTGTTGGTCAATGTGCAGCCTGAAGACAAAGCAAGTGGCTCGCTGTCATTCGACGATTCAACTGTTTCGGGTACCAAGGTCTTAGGGTTGCAGTGGTCTCCACAGGAAGATATCTTCACATACACATTTCAGCTTGGAAACTTGATCTCCACTAAACGAGGCATGTTATCCCTCATCGCGCGTATGTATGATCCGCTGGGTTTGCTATCCCCAGTGATATTTTACGCAAAACAATTGATGCAACGCTTGTGGCTGACCGGTATTTCATGGGACGAACAATTACCAACTGAAATCGCGCAACCCTGGCAGATCTTCGTAGATGACTTACCTACGCTGCGCCTCGTCAACATTCCTCGGTTTATCGGGACACGAGGGATCTTCAATGCACCTTGTGTGGTTTCTCTGACGCCGGTTGTATAGTTCTTTGTCGCTGTCGTGCGTATTGCCGTCGGTTGCAGTGGCGGCTCGTGAACCGTATGAGTGGTGAGGCAGATATTTTCAATATGTATGGGGAAAAAAATGCTGTTAAAATAAATGTCTGTAAATATGCTGTCATTGAGTTTCAAGTTTACTTTTAATATGACTCAATTAATAAATAATATTTAATACTAGCCCTTAAAAATATATTAATAATAAACCATAAAATATTTATTTCAAATGTCATACCTATTCACAAAAAAAATATGCTTATTTCATAAATCCCATATACTAAAACAAAAACAAAAATATTATAAAAATAAATCTTTTTTTATATTATGTTTTGTAAATTAAATCTATTCTTCTGTCTTTGAGTAATGCAAATTTGTCAATTATTTTTTCATAGAATTTTTCATCATTTTTTGATAAAGTGTTTATTAGATCCTTCTCAATAGAAATTGTAGCTAAGGAAGATAATCTTTCTTCTGTCATAGAATTTATTAGACAACTTTTAAAACGTTTTAAACCAATATCTTTAGTTTGTGATAAAAGTATTGTTAAGTGTACACTTACACTACACGACATTATATCCATTATGACAACCTCCCAATTCCTAATTCTATTAGTGGAAGTTACGTCGTTTCGACAAAAGACTAATGGGTTATGTTAACAAACCCTGAGGCCCGAATCGTTCTGCCTCATTTCATAATAAAATCCCGATTTCCCCCTCTAACATTATATATTTTATCATTGTACGGCCGTCCCACTCGTCTGAGGCTAAATATTACTAGCCTCTCGGCATACTTCGGCTTTCATCGAGATCGTTATATCGTTCAACGAACGTCTTCGTCGTGATTTTTGATAACAGTGACGAAGTATGTAGTTTGTACTCATTATGTACTATGATAATTAATATTATATATGACAAAATAAATTTACTTTGTATTTTAAAATGTATATTATATTATTGAATACAATATTCTTAAAGTCGATTGGTAATAATTATAACTATAGTATATAGTATATATACCTCCTTTTTTGTACAATAGTTAGGTGAGACTCAGCCTCACTTGCCTCCCCTGACGAGCCGCCACTGGTCGGTTGTACAGGTTTTTGTTGCCGTTGTGAGTATTGCCGCCGTTCGTATAGTTTTTGTCGCCATCGTGCGTATTGCCGCCGGTCGTATTGTTGTGCCGTCGTGCCTTATTGCCGCCGGTCGTCTCGTTTCGCCGTTGTGCGTATTACTATAGCCGCCGATCGCCTTATTCCGCGCGCACTATTATTGTCGCCGGTCGTATTGGTGTGTACACTGTGCCGTCACATTACTGCCGCCGGTTGTATTGTTAACAGTCGTGCGCTGTGTTCACCGGCGATTAGCTTTGATCACCGGTTGATAGCTGGTCGCTTTCGTCGCCGCGTGCTTGGTTGTTGCGTGTTTTGTCATCAGCCGTTTTGTGACTGTGGCCTGCTGATCAGTGAAGTTGGTAGCATTGTCATCGTCGCCGGCAGTGATTACATTATGTCTCCATTCTATATTATGTATCCCGTATTGTAAATTCCAATACCATATTTATTTATCATTATTATCTGTTCTTTGTATAGTTGAGTTATATATTCATACCTGTATTTAGATATATACACTCTTATAATTATTATTATCATTCGAGGGCGCCCCGTTTCGTTGTTATGTATCTTCTTATTATTATTATTATTATTATTATTATTATAGTTGTCATTGGTTTGGCACCGACCATCCATTGGTATTTTAATTACTTGTCCTCAATCATCTTGTCTCCCGGTGTACAAGTGCGACCGCGTTGTAGGTTCGACGCGTATGCATTGTGTGGCGTTATTACACGTTTACAGTGAGATTACCAGTAGGGCTTAATACATCCAGTGTGACCCTCTGTCCGGGAGCTCTGGGCCGGACCGTATAAGTGGGTTACAATCTACTTATTCCGTGTCTATGGGAACATATACCTCTTAATTCATATTTAGTACTATTTAAAGTAATCACTGGTGGCACATTTTCCAAACATACTTGGACCTGTTGTGCAACTTCTGTACTATAATCCCTGTTGACTGCATCTTCCGAAGAATAATTTAAGTACTATTAATAAATAATAATCAACTTAAAGAGACAAAAAACTTAAGTGTTTATTACATACCTTCCAAATTTAGGGAATTTAGTTCAATTAATAGATGCATCGGTGAAATAATTGATTGAATAGTTTTTGTTCCTCCACACTCATTCCCTTCTTTATCAAAATGATGACACATGGTATTTTCGTTTAATAATCTTCTTTTTATGTCTTCTTCGAGTGAATTTAGTACACCATTTGTTACAAGTAGTGTAATCAATGGTACAGGTATTGGGCATTTAGTTGTTCTCGTACTAGTGGTGACATTACAATTTACATAGTCCGTAACTGTTGGAAACTCTATTAACAACTGTTTCAAAACATTTCCAACTGTTGTATCACATACTGCTAAAGTTGTGTTATATTGTAATTTTTCTATTCTAGGTTTTATGTATTGAATCTATAACAAAAATAATTAGAATATAAATGATTTGTGTTCCAATAATAGATTATGCTACTATACGTTGTTCATGTCATTACTCATTATATGAGTTGGTACTACATATATAATATTTATTGATAGGTATTACGAAAAAAATGATCAATTGTAGAGATGGGATGATTCGTTCATTCGGTCACTTATCTAAATTGTTAATTATCGTTCAAAAGATTCGTTTGAATGAACGAATGTTTCGTAACAGTATCATACTATCATACTGCTACGAAACATACTGTCAGTATGACTTTATGACCCATTATCAATTATATACCATTTGAATACAATAATAGTGCTAAAAATAAAACACAACACAACCAACTAGTGACTGTGTGTGACATAGACTACCTATGTCTACATATATAATTTGCTTGTATGTGAAATATTTTTATCTATTAATACCAAAAATAATGAAATTATAAAACTATTTTTATGTGGGAATAATATTAAATGAAGAACTCTTGTCTCTTATCATATTACCATAATAATACAAAATTATTATTATTATTTCAATATTAGGCATTTGACAATTGAATATTGTCTATTACACAGTTAACACTATTGTTTTCCATAGTATGAAATTAAAATTGTTGTGAGTGTAAATTGGTATGATATTAGTACAATATTTTATTTTGATAATTTTTTTAATTATTTATTTATTGATTGATACATATTACATCTATTAACGGTAAGCATTGAAATAATTGAATTATTAGGTACCTAGTTAATAATAATAATAATTATTTTTTAGCAACCCTATTTTTTATTTAAAATTCATAATAATTAAATTTAATACATTTTTATAATACATTTCTACAAAATTTAACTAGCTTGTTTTAATGTTATTATATTATTAATTTTAGTTTAAGTACTAAAATTGATGTAAAAAATTAAATCATAAAATTTACTTAACATTTCTTTGATAGCTTAAAATATCCATTAAAATTGTAAATCTTTCAGTCTCATACAAGAATAAAACAATTTAAAAAAAATAATATTATCATAAACATTAATACATAGATTTGTTATTGCAAACACTTAACAATCATGTTTTTTATTTTAATTAATAAGGTAAAACTAATTAAAATGCTCGCAAAAAAAAGAAGTCACATTTGGAACCATTTTACCATAATTGATCAAAAATATGCAAAATGCAGTTATTGTTCCAATAAAGTTAGTTATGGTGGTGGTTCAAGTGGTAACTTAATTCGTCATATGAAAACAAAACATATAACAGTGCCACTTGAACGAAATGTGCGACAAGAAGCTCTGGATCTAGTAACTGAGCAAAATGTTGATGATCCTAATAGCTTGGGAACAACTGTTTCTAATTCTAATCAGCTTACAATTTCATCACAATCATCAAGAAATTCTGAAGCCCGCCCATCCATAAGTACATCACAATCAATAGTTCGTCAACCAGTCCAGGCTTCTATGAATTCCTTCATTCAAAAACCAATAACAATTTCAAAGTCAAAAAAAATTGATACACAAATTTCAAAATTAATTATTAAGCATTATCATCCTTTTAGTTTAGTCGAAGAGACAGAATTGAAAAACTTAATAAATTTACTGGCACCTGGGTACACACTTCCGAGCAGAAAAACCATATCTAACAGTTAAATACCTCAGTTATACGAGTCTGTAGTAAGTGAAATAAAATAAAAAATAAAAAATATACAAGCCATTTGCCTTACTACAGATGCATGGACATCTTTAAATAATCAATCATTTGTAGCTGTTACTGCTCATTATATTGATGAAAATACAAAGTTGTCATCAATTCTGCTAGGATGTCACCATTTTCTTGAAAGACATACAGCGGTAGAAATGTCTTCTTTTTTAAAAGATATAGTGAGAAAATGGAATTTAGAGAATTTAGTGACAATGGTTGTAAGTGACAATGCATCAAACATCATTGCAGAAATTAAATTATGTAATTGGAGAAGTTTAGGATGTTTTGCTCACAGCATAAATTTCGTAGTTGAATCAGGTTTGAAATATGAGGATGTGAAGAGTATAATTGCAAAAGTAAAGGCCATTGTACAATATTTCAAACAGAGTAGCCAAGCTTTAATCCGTCTTAATGACAATCAAGTAAAAGGAGGTCATCCCATACTAAAATTAAAACAAGATTGTCCAACCAGGTGGAACTCTACATATGATATGATAAATAGGATTTTAAAAATAAAGGAGCCAGTTTTGTCCACATTGGCAGTCATAAATAATGATCTTAATAATATCACCAACTATGAATGGAATATTTTAGATCACCTATGCAAATTATTAAAAATATTTTATGATATAACAAATGAAATAAGTTGCGAAAAATTTGTATCCATATCTAAAGTTTTAATATTTTCAAAAGCAATGTCCGACTATGTCTTAGTTTACTGGAATGATCAGAGTATGCCATATGAAATAAATTCAGTGGCAAATATATTACATACAAAATTACAACAAAGATTCAATCAGTTTGACGATAATGATGTAGTCATACAATCGACCCTACTGGATCCGCGATTCAAAAAACAAGGGTTTGTAAATGACAGAAAGTATGAAATTGCATATGAGTCTCTGTCACGTAAAGTTCAAGGAATATCTATTGGGAAAGATAGTCAAGAACCAGAGATCAATACACCATACAGTGAACCTGCTGGATCTGAAACAATTTGGAAAGATTTTGATAGCAAAGTGAGCAAACTATCTGGTGGTGGACATTCAACTGTGGCTGGTATATTAAAACTTGACCGGTACTTGGCTGAACCACTCTTAAAAAGAACAGCGGATCCATTAGTTTGGTGGCATGATAGAAAATTATTATTCCCAAGACTATACCTATTGGCATGTAGAAGATTATGTATTGTAGCAACGTCCGTTCCATGCGAACGTATATTTTCAAAGGCTGGCTTGGTGTTGACTGATAGAAGGTCTAGACTGAATACAGATAAAGTTGAAAAAATATTATTTTTAAATCACAATTTAAGTTAGACTTAATTTGTCATTTTTTATTATTACAATAATGATAATGTATAATGTTGTCTAATAGATGTAAGCACTACCTATTGACTATCAACAAAATAATTATATATTTAATATTTAATAATATATTTATTTTATACTAATTAGTAATTTGATGTAATTTTTGAATTAAGAAAAAGAAGAATTAAAATTAAAATTAGTTTTAAACCTCAATAGGTATAATATAATAATTTATTAATTAATATTTATTAGTAATATAATGTTTTAACATCATAAAACTATAAGAGATATTTAAAATTTAAAAATAATAAATAATAAAATAACTTTAATAACTTATCAAACTTTATTAACAATTAAAAATGACATAATCAGTCTTTTTCTTTTCAATTGATAATTGATATTATGGACTATGGTCTACTATCAGAAATCAGTTATCACTAATATTACTACTGTCTACTGCTACTACCAGCGCTTTACGATTGAAATCAGAGTTGAGAATTTACGTCATTCGGTGATTCGGTCTTTTGACCGTAAACCGATTTGATTCGTTGGGCCATTATTGTTCTGTGACATCATCAGTCAAACCACTCAAACCGAACTGAATACCGAATAACCTAAAAACCATATGACCGAAACCGAATCATTTAGACATTACATTCGGTCGCAAAGACTGATTCGGTCATTTTGATTCGTTCTTTCGCGACCGACCCATCTCTAATCACTTGATTCATATTATATAATTAAATATCATTTATTACCCACGAATTAACATAAATTTCCAAATAAAATTAAGCATATTAATTTTAATAAATTTTAATTAAATGACTAATTATTAATTAATTAATTAATAACTTATTAATTAAGTGAAAGTTAGGAGTATTTATTTTATACGTATACAAAACAGTAAACACGGAAGCATAAAATAAAGAAAAAATATTTAGTATACCTATATATTTTTTCATTTTAATAATTTTTTCTATATTTAAAAGATAATTTAATTAAAATTTGTATTATTTATGTATGTGATAAATAGTTACCATTATTTCTGCTCTGGGGCCCTATTCTTGAATCAAAGTGATAATTTATCACGTGTGATATTCTTTAATTATCACATGAAAATTGAAATTATCGTTTTTTGATATTCTTGAATGAATTATTGATAATTTAATTTGATAATTAAAACGATAAATTATCCCTACCTATTTCACTGGTGAAATTGATTATCACCTCGATTATCACTGTTACCTATTATTTGAGTTGTATACTTGTATTATTATTTTCTATTCTACCCCCCATTTTCTTGGCCGTTATTGAATTTTTAGTGTAATTTATCGTGATCTCGTTACTTACTCGTGATTTTTTTGTAATTGATATAAAAATCTACAAGAGTATGGATGAGTTTTATATAGCTGCATTAGAAAACTTAGAACGGCAAGAAAATGCAGTAAACTACCGAAAGCTTAGTCACAGTGAACGATTTGATGCTTTTCTATTACCAGATTATATTTTTATAAACAATTATAGAGTGACAAAAGATTTAGTAAGATATGTCATAAACATATTAACTCCTCATATGACAGAAGCAACAAGGATATCTGCCTTAAATATACAGACTAAAGTAAGTTATTTATTAGTTTATTCCATATTAGGTATTCATAGCTTTGAATTTCTTTGCAACTGGTTCCTACCAACTTCCCGTTGGGAACAGTAATTTAGCGATTGTTTCCCAGCCAACTGTTTCAAGAGCGATAGATGAAGTAGTTAATGCTTTGAATCAACCAGAAATTTTCAAATATTGGGTAAAATACCCATCAACATTAATAGAACTACTACAAACAAGAGAAAAGTAAAATAAATAGATTCATATATTTTAAGACATGATAGGTATATTTTAGAAAATATATTTCAATGGTTTATTATAGATTTAATATAAAATACAATTTTCCTGGAATAGTGGGAATTATAGATTGTACACATATTGGAATATTTCCTCCCAAAACCTATGATCCTGTTCATCCTGAATACATTTATGTAAATAGGAAGAACTATCATAGCATAAATGTTCAGCTAGTAAGAATATAGATTAACAATATTATATTATTTTAAATTTAAAGATACTACTATAAGTAGTATTTTATAATCTATGACAATTTTTTTTTAAAGGTCTGTGATTCTGACATGAAAATAATAAATGTTTCAGCATTATTTCCTGGGAGTGTAAATGATGCTTATAAATGGAACAACTCTCTACTTGAACCTACACTCAGGAGAATATATAATTATAATCCTGAAGGATTTTATCTTTTGGGTATGTCCTTAAATTAGTATTCCATTTCAATATTAACTATTGAGTGTTATTTTTAACACCACACTTTGCTTCAAACTACACATTTGTCATCTTGTACTGCACTTGTTATGCTCTAAAATATTCTCTAGGGAACACATCTTATTTACACATCTTATTTGCGTTTAATTAGCCTAATAAAAATTAATACGTTTTCAGGAGATTCTGGCTATCTTTTGAGGCCTTGGCTAATGACGCCCTTAATGCAATATCAACCAAATACTCCTGAAGAAAGATACAATCGTAGATTCAAACATGTCAGAAGCTTGATTGAAAGAAGTATTGGTCTTTTGAAAATGCGTTTTCGGCATGTTAATATTATCATGATTATACATTTATTTATTTATATTTAATTTATTTATATTTATTTTTTGTATTAAAACTTCTAAATATTTAAAAATAGGTGCTTCTTGAAACACAGAATACTGCATTATTCTCCAGTTAAAGCTTGTAAAATAGTAAATGCTTGCACTGTTTTACACAATATATGTGTTGAGAATAATGTACAATTTCAAAATGATGAAGATGGTAATGTGGAAGAAATTGACTTAGGAATATTTGGAGTCGATGACAATGAAAGGTAAGATATACAAGGCTTAAATGAAGATTTAGTAGCTGGTAGAAGGATGCAGCGCCGTGTTATAAGATACTTTGCTTTGAAATATACCTAATTTAAATTACCTATATTGTATTAAATATGTATGCGCATCTTTAAAAAAATATAAGATCAATAAATACTTATGACATATATATATTAATATATTTATTTGTATTACCTATACTACAGTATTTTGTATCTAATATATAATAAAATAAAAAATAAAACAAAACAATAGGTATGAAAAGACTTAATAAAATACTAATTAATAATAATAAAAAAAGTGATTTTTACATAGTACGAATATATGAGCCAACTAATAAATACATAATAATATCTTATTGACTTATAATTTGATATAAAGTAAGATAACAGTCTTTTGTAGAATGTATAATAAAATAAAAAAATAAAACAAAACAAATAACAATAAGTATGAAAACCCATAGTGAAATAGTAAAAAGTGAATTTTACATAGTAGGAATATATGAGCCAACTAATAAATACATAATAATATCTTATTGACTTATAATTTGATATAAGTAAGATAACAGTCTTTTGTAGAATATATCATAAAATAAAAAATAAAACAAAACAATAGGTATGAAAACCCTTAATGAAATAGTAATTAATAATAATAATAAAAGGTATGATTTACATTAAAAAATGAGCAGTATTTTCAGAGAAGCAATACTTTTCAAATCACCCTGAATTTGTTCTAAGACGGAAGTTTGTTTTTTATATGATAAAACTTGTCTAGATAATAGTTCGGTCTGTTTATCAAGTAATAAAAGTTTTTTATCATAATATCTTTTCTTTATTAACAGTTTTTCTTTTCCTTTATTTGCCAATTTTTCAGTAGCAGTTACACTCTTTTGCAATCTTATCGCTGCATTAGACCGATGTTTTTGGAATTTTTTCGAATGTTTTTCAGTTATAATAGAAGTTGAGATATTATCGATTTTATTGACGGAATTATCAAGGTCTTTTGAATTTATTAAATATTATAATATCTGTAGGTAACAAATTATTTTTGAATACTATTTTTAGTTGTCTTATTATTACCTAATTTGTTTTCTTTGTTAAATGGTAGTAATAAAGAGTGATTAATGTCTTCAACTACTTCATCTGTTTCAAAATGTTGGGTATCAAGAACTATTTCATCACCCTCTAAAAAATATATTCAAAAGTACTGATAATTTTTTTGAAATTATTAAGAACTATATTATGTACATGTTTATAAGTAAAAATTAATTTTTATTGATTTACCTTCTATTTCAAAACTAATATCAATATCATTATGAAAACTAAAATCAACATTAGACTCAGCAACATTATTATGTTCAGTTATGGTAATAGGATTTATTAATGCCAATATCTATTCATCTATTTCATTTAAATTACTAGAACAACTAGGACCTCCTCCAGTTTTATTTGCATACTTTTTTATCAGACAGTGTTTCCCCTTAGTTTTTGTCTTTAAATCTGCCCATGCCTATAAAAAGTAAGGCACAGTTTTATAGTAAGTATACATTCTTTTACATTGTAAGCTATGACTTACTCTTTTCCATTCTTGAGCATTTTTGCTTCCTCCTGAAATAGCATTTAATTTTTTTGCAATTTCATTCCACTTTGCGTCAGCAATTTGTTTGGAAAAGTTTGGGGAAATTTTACCAGATCTTAAGGCATGTTCTTCAGACATTAAATCAATTAAACGCTGCTTTTGTGGAATCGTCATATATCCTTTTCTTTTGGTTTTTGATTGATTTTCCATTATAAATACGTGATATATTTGTAGAATAAAACTTTAAAAATGAATGTTGCACAAAACAAAATAATATGTACACGCGAAAATATTAAATAGTAACTAAGTTTTTAATATCGGCTGTCTATTGATAACGTGATAACGGCATACGCTATTTATCATAGAGTAATATAGAGGAGACATTCCCTATATTGCCTGTACACCGGATTGACGCGCACTTGGACTCCTTTTTACAGTGTTACCGCGCAAACTTAAAAAAAAACGTACGTCTTAAAATTCAGTTTTGGCATCCTTTTCTCATAATCACCATTTTTTGATAGTGATAATACTATTTGTTATTTGTTTATGAAGAATTTGAATTTTGAGGTTTGATACATACATTTGCGACCTGTTGTCCTCTTTTATTTATCCGCTTTTGATTAAATTGTAGTGGATAAATAGTAGTAAATAGTATTAAATAGTAGTTAATTGTAGTATTAAAATTTAAAATGCCTAGCTGTTTTTGTTGTAGTAGATCGAGGAATGAAAAATCCAAAAGTACTAATATTTCTTTTCATAAGTAAGTATACATTTTAAACAATACTTTACTATAATTTATCAATAAGCATCTACCTATATTATTTTAATATATTCTTATCTTTTTAATTGTAGGTTTCCGACAAAAGAAAATATTAAAGAAAAATGGTTGAATTTTGTAAAAGATAATGGCTTAAATACAGTAGATGTCACTAAAAACAGTTTAATGTGTTCTGTCCATTTTGATTCAACTTGTTTTGTGTTTCATCAAAATCAAAACTTGAGGATTTTAAAAAAAACTGCTGTTCCAACATTTAGAGTAGCTAGAGTGAAAAATGTAAGTTTTGTTATTAATTATTAATTAAACATAAGTAAATAACATATTAAATAAGAATAATTATTTAGAGTTCTTTTATTATAATACTATCTTTTAGCCTAAAATTGATTATACAGAAGTAATTAAATCTGTCCAGCCAAATGTTGTCGATACTAATGCACCTAGTACAAGTGATAATCGTCTTATTATTGAAAGGACAGAAATCAAGGTAAATAAATTAATTTTAACTGTTTCCCGGAATATTTTATTTTTCTTGTAACTAAAAAAATTACGTTTCTTACAATAGTTATCATATATTAATGATGATCATGAAATAGATGAAGATATGAATATTTCTTTGATGTCTGCTGGTGAGGAGTCACAGAACAATGGAAATCAGAATAATCAGGTACACAATTACTTTATATTTAAAATTATGAGTGAAGCTTTATCTTTTGATTGTATAATAATGGTTTTTATTATTTTTAACCTCTAAGGTTTTACTCATAATCGAAAATTGAAAGAATGATTCATCCTTCCTTTATAATGTAATACATTACCATTATCTGCTGAGGACAGTCTCCTGTCCTTAGCATAATTTAAAAATAATTTTGATCATTATTGATATATTTTAGGAATCTACTATTATTGATCATAGTGCAAATGATGAAACGGACAATGTGTCATTGTTTTCATTTGAATCACCTACCAACTCTCCTTTCACAAAAATCAAAATCACTTCTGATACATTCAGTATTAAAAAACCTTGTGTAAGAATTACTTTTTTAAATTATTGGTATTTTTGAAAAAGTATTTTATGCAAACTTTCTTTTACTTTTAATTTAGAAAAAATTTGAAACATCACTCATGGCTGCTAGTGAAATTGGTAATGCTGACACTCCACGTCGCTTCTTGATACGAAGTATTCGGACGCTAGCTGATACTATTGCTATTAAGGACCAAAAACTTAAAATCGTACAACAAACGGTTAGAAGGCAGCAGAAGAAAATTGCATCTATGAAAACGATCAATATGAAACTCCAAGAACAAAACCTTATTAACAAAGATGTCAGCTTCACATTATTGGAATCTTTCGGTAATAATAAAGATTTAATTACTAATTGGGCCAAAAAAAATGTAGGTAAAAAAGTTCCAAAAAAGTCTAGAATTACTTTATGTAAATAACTTTGTCAATTGAATTGTTATTTTATATTATTGTGCAATAAATATAAATATTTAAATAAAATAAAATTTGTGTATAATCATTGTCGCCAACATTTACCTAAATAAATAATATGTTTGATGTGGCTAGCCTGTAAAAAGGAGTCCAAGTGCGAGTCAGCTATTTCATGAAAGGGCCTCTCTATATTACTCTATGCTATTTATTCAAGGAAATTAAAGTAAATTATCACTTATAATTTTACTTATCGTTTCTCGTTCGAGAATTGATACAGTTAATAAAATATTATCGGGTATGATATATGCATTGATAATTATCGTATTTGATAAATTATCACTTCGATTCAAGAATAGGGCTCCAGGTCAAGTATGTTTTTGCAGAAATTCCACTTTTTTCTATTTCAGCTATGAATTTAAAAAACATGTTATTTAAACTATCAACCACGGTGGTATAATGAATACTATCGCAGTATGCAACCATTTATACTGATGTGGCTGAATCGAACGCACAGGTGTTACTTAGAATTATTTTTCCAAAGTCCTTAACTACGCAACTTTTTAATTCCTCAAACCAAGAACCGTTTTTTAAAATGGATAAAGTCTTCATTTTTCTAAAATATAATATAATATAAAATAATATATAATAAATAATAAAATAAAATATAATAAACATTTAAGGTTTGCATTTTGATGAAATGTCTTTATTTTCATCAATTTATACACTTAAAAGCATGTAAAAAATAATTAATACCTACAGCCTATTTATATAAAACTTCCTGCACACCTAGATGATGTGGTGAATATTTTGGTGCAATAAAATTTTTTCAGGCTAATTATTTAAAATTGTACGTGGTTTTGAGTAAAAAATCGGAGGAAATACGGAGATTTTACTAGAACAGAGGAAGAGGAATAATTGTATTTATGGAATTGATTACAGATTATTTTGTGCTCTAATAACTATAACACCCCACTGCATACGTAATATCGCAATCACGGACAAAAAGTTTATGGCAGTTATCTTATTTGTCAAATTTAATCTATACAATACATTTAAAACTATAGTCTGTCCAGCGAGAGAACGCGCCGCTTCTGCGCATGTAGACTGACGACCGAGCGAACGCCGAGGCCCCATTTCCCCCTCTCTTGGCTTGCCGAAGACAGTCGATCGGTCGGTCTCGGAAATCGGGAACCTGTTGCTATAATTAACGTCGGTTGGCCGTCCTGGTGGGGATACACATGGCTGGGTACGCGCGGGAATGCGCGAAAACTGACCAATTTTGGTAGGCGCGGGGCGCGTTCTCTCGCTGGACAGACTATAACTAATAATTTTTTCAATGGATTTTTATTATTTTAAAAATAATACCTATGATAAATTTACCATTCACTGAGTTTTACTCAGAATCGTTTTACAGAATGCAATGATTTATAATTGCATTTAAATATAAAGTACCATACAAGTTACAACTAAACTATCGTTTTTTATTAAAATGTTTTAAATGTTTTAATTGTAAAAAGGTTACATATTTCATTACAAGTACATTTTATGACATTTATTACAAGTATTTATCTTATATATTTCTACTCTAAATGAGTAAATTTAACATGCAAAAGTTGAAACTAGGTAAACCTTTATTTTTTAGTAATGACATGTAACTTGATATTCTATAGCAAATAATTTATGCAATTTTTTTTCAAAACAGACAGTTTTAAATTAGAATTAGTAGTGCTCACCTGTCTTCATTAGACGCACAGCTTCAAGTTCTCTGTAAGTCTAGCATGAAATTCCCTGCTCTACAATATGCGATACTGCTTTTTCAATTACAGGACCAGTCATACGTCGTTTTTTTCTAATTTCATTGAAATTCCCAACATAAGTGCATTCCATAAGTACTCTATAATTTTACAGTAACTTTAATTAAACTTTGTATTTATATTTTAAAGATGATTTACCTTGTATTTTTTGTGGTTTTTCTGATACTACTCCTTTAAAAAAGGATTCGCAAACAGAACACCGCCCAACAACAGACACATAGTTTTCACCGTTTAATGACACTTTTGCTCTGCGAAACGAAATGCAATATGGCAACTAGGTATGCATCCAAAAATGCTCAGCTATTAATGGTGTCCACAGGCCCGCGCTAACTAGGTGTGCGAGGTGTGCGAAAAACAAGGGCGGCAAAAAGTGTTAATATTCCATGGGCGGCAAATTTTAATATCTATCTAAGTATTTAGGAATTAATTTTGATTTTTGACGCTGAGGCGTTTAGTAGGTATCGTGTGGTTCTATCGTCTATCAATATGTTTTTGACATGCAATTCGTAATAAATATACAACATAATACAATATAACAAATAAATATAATAATTTATAAGAGGATAGTAACTAGCGACATTGTGTACAATTTATACATAATATATATTATACATATGTTATTATTATTATATATAATAGCTTCAAAAGAGTGGCTGAAATGCTGTATCGAGTTATTTAAACAACTTAAAAATAAATCTGTAAAATTTCGTCTGTCCACGGGAAATACCCAAGATAAGCCGAGCACTAGATACCTACTATAGTAGTATAATATAATGCTTTAGAGATGATTGAAAATTTAAAAGAATACTTTACAAAGAAAAGAAGTGACGAACATTTTTTAGAACTTATCTCAAAGTCAAAAAAGTTATCTTTAGATGTAAACGGACACACTACATTTCCAATGGAAAAAAGACTTAGGAAAAGGAAGAAACATTTTGACTATGAAACTGAAGATGAACCTATAATTGATCCACAAAATAGTTTTAAATGTAACTTTTACTATGCTATTTTAGATTCTACTTTATTGTCACTTAATGAAAGATTTGAGTTACCTACTTAGATCAAATTCGGATATATTTTTAATATTTTATTCAATTAAGAATTTAGTACAAATGTCTGATAAAGAATTACTCAAACATTGTAATGATTTACAAGTACATCTTACCGATAATGTCCTTAATGAATTTGATATAAGTGGTCCTGAGTTGTATGAAGAAATTATATCATTAAGAATTCATTTAAAATTAGATTACAATTCTCATGATGTTTTAAATTATATTCATACAAATGGCTTATCATCATTTTTCCCTAACATGTGTATTGCTCTACGTATTTATTTAACAATGCCAGTTAGTGTTGTTACAGGAGAAAGATCTTTTTCACAGTTAAAAATAGTCAAAAACTACCTTAGATCAACCATGAATCAAGATAGATTGAATAATCTGTCAATTATTTCAATTAAACATCATTTATGTCAAAGTGTGGACACAAAATCATTAATTGAAAAGTTTTCAGCTGTAAAAGCTAGAAAAGTTCATTTTGTTTAAGTTAAAAAAGACATTTATATAATAAGCTACTTTGTAACATTATAATAATATATTCTATGTAATTATAAAATACCATATAATAATGATATAATATATTATGTATACTGTGTTCTTTTTTGTAGAAGTTAAATTTTTTTCATCTTGAATTTAATGTTTTGTTATAATTATTTTAAAGTTCATATAACTGAATTATTGTGTATATATCCAGTCTACAGGTTTGTAGGTAAAGAAAAAAAGTTGATTTTATCAAATTTATTTCATTGAGGTAAAGTTGTCTAACATTTTAAAATAATATATTATGTTTTTATGTTTAAATTGAATTAATTTATTGGAAGACAGCTAATAACATTTGATATAGGTACTTACATGCTACAATCCTCATACCGAAATATGCAAATACAATGTTTGTTCAGTCAAGGTATGATATTGAGTGATCAAGTGAGTGGGGGGGGCAATTTTTTTGTAGAACAAAGGCAGCTGAATAGGTCAGAGCGGGCCTGGGTGTCCATGTGTTTTTTGGTAAAACTTCATACGATTTGAAACGCGAAAGAGGTCGTTTTTTATCATGCATATTGTATTTAATTCTTTTCGGTTGAATTGTTTTCCATTCTTCAGCAGAGAATGTAATAACAAAGTTTTTGCTTGGAAAATCTTCATCACTATTAATTTCCTCGATTGATTCAGAATCTAAATATAATAGATATATATTATATAGTGTAAATAAATATAATTAAAAATACGTAGAATTTACAGACTAAATTTGAATCTAAATTTAACTAACCGTCATTCTGATCTAAATTTGTGTGTATACTTTTGGATGAAACTACATCTGATAATTCAACATGGGTCAATCCGAGCTTTTCTTTTATTCCGTGGTATCCCTTATAAACAAATACATGCAAAGCATTTTTGGACATACAATTATTCAAATCAAAACTTATATCTTGTCATACATTGTTTGAAGCTACAACAACACCTAAAAACAAGTACATTTAGTTAAGTTATTTAACAAAAATTAGTTATTCTAGTACTAAAAATATTATATAGAGGCATACTATAAATTACAAAAGAAATACTCATATCAATTTTGGCATATTCTAATTTAAATTGGATAATTTTACAATGAACTTGGATATACATTTTTATTTTAATAATCAGTAAAAAAATTAATTTATTTTTATGTTCCTTTTTTACCCAACTTAAATTCTAACTAAAGTAATTTGAAAAAAAAAGAGAACTAACATTTTAATTTAAACTTAACTTATAATATTCTGAATTAATTCAATGAATTAAAAAATGATTTAATTTGTCCGGCACTGTCAAAAAAACACAAAAAAAAAAAAGATTCTGAACAAAGTTGATGATATCAGCCTTAAATTGTAATTTATTTTATTTTAATATCATAGTTAAAGTAATTGTAATGATACAGTACTATTCAAAATTCAAATAAAGTAATATATGTAGTAAAAATTACAGTTTCAGACGCTCGTTAAAATTTTTAATTGAACCAATCGCGATATTTTTTATACTTATTGTAAGCAAAAATAATGAACAATTTCTTAACTTTAAATACAAACATTTTTAACATTTTCAACTATACCAAATAATTTGCAAATATTCGTGTCGATTTTTGAACTTCAACTGCTTATAAAAAAAATTGTGCCTATGCATTTGAATAATTTTTGAATCTCTCGTAGATATACTTATGTTAGACCTTCTATTTCATTTTTAAGTGTTTTGGCTGAGTCAAATAAATTTTACCCACTTTTATAAAAAAAAATCTAAGAAAAATCTAATATTTCAAATGCCTATAAATAGCTTAAAAATTAACGATATGTTTTGAAAATAAAATAAAGCAAAGAAAATGCCAATTTAAACATTTTATGAAAGTTCATAGTTTCTACGACTTATGCTTTTTGAATAAGAAAAAATATCAAAAATCAATGATGCTTAAATTGTTATTTTACGCAATTATGTGAAAAAATTGTAATTTTAAACACTCAAAAAAAATGTTTGATATATTCCGATGATATGCCGGTACACATTTTTTTACAGATAATTGTAGGAAAACGTATGGGAAATGTTGTGCCTAATTTACAATTCATAGTTATGAATACTTAAAATTTTATGAATTTCGGACTACAAAATGACTTAAAATTTTTGCGATTTTTTACATGTGAATTTTACACATGTAAAAATGTGAATTTTCTTTGCTTATAAAAAAAAAAATTGTGCATTACACTTAAGATTTATTTTTATACCTATAAGTACAACTTATGAGGAACCTTTAATTAAATTTTCAAAATTTTTTGGCCACCCAAATTTTTTTTATCCACTTTTCAGAAAAAATACTAAGAAGAGTCAAAGATTTCAATGTTTATAAAAAACACAAAACAAGTTAAAAGTTTTCAAAAATTGTACGAGTACCATGTATAGATGATTCCAATTTAAACATTTGGTGAAAATTTCAAGTATCTACAATTTTTGGTTTTTGAGTAACAGCTAAATAAAATAATCGATTTGGTCGAAAACTGGTTTAGCACAAAAAGTAACCATTTTCCCCTCATTTTTGTTTTTGTTTTTCCCGCTGCATTTGAAAACTTTTGGGAATTATCAATTTTCACCCATCTAGGGGACCTCCAATATTCGTTTTGCTACCGAATAAAAACCCCTGAAGTTTTCAAAATTGGAGCATTATTACGACAAGTTGTTATGTACACTGACACAAAAAAAGAAAAAAAAAACACATCATAGTAAAATCAATACATTCTTAACTTCGTTTAGAATTTAAAATTACTAAAATTTTAGGCGATTTAGTGTTATTCTCTATAGTCTGTCCAGCGAGAGAACGCGCCACGCACCTACCAAAAATTGGTCAGTTTTGCGCATTCCCGCGCGTACCCAGCCATGTGTGTCCCCACCAGGACGGCCAACTGACGTTAATTAACGTTAATTAACCAACGGTTAATTATAGCAACAGGTTCCCGATTTCCGAGACCAACCGTCTTCGGCAAGCCGAGAGAGGGGGAAATGGGGCCTCGGCGCTCGCTCGGTCGTCAGTCTACATGCGCAGAAGCGGCGCGTTCTCTCGCTGGACAGATTTTACCTACAGTCGATTTCACGAAAAGTGGCACTCGACGGTAACGCGCCTGGTGGACGTTTTGACGTAGGGCCTCTCAAACATGTGTCAATCAAAGCGCGGCAAATTTAAATTAATTCCTTATTATTTGTATATAATTCATTTTATACCATAATTTGAATATAAAATTTCTTAATACAAATTATGCTTATTTAATATTAAGTATCACAATTGTATTTATATATACCTACAAATACGAATACTTACAATTAATAATACATTAATAAAATATATAAATAATTAAAAGAAAATAATGAACAAAAAACAATTTATTTTTTAAAAATTCATGTCTTCTTCCTCTTCGGAATTGTCGGAATCTTCATCTGGATAATTGTCAATATAACTGGTTCTAAAATTTCGTCACGTAAACCTTCCTTGATAAAATCAGCATCTTGCAGTTTTTCGCAATGACTAACACACCTCTTCCAAGTATCCACGGTCACGGCATCCAACGCTTCGTTCACAAGTTTTTCTACGTCCGAAATTTTAAATGACACATTTTTCGTGGCGACTTCACCCTTCACTTGAGCCCATATTAGCTCTATTGGGTTGTATTGACAATGATAAGGTGGGAGACGTACGACTTCATGTCCCATTTTCAACGCAATTTGATAAAGCTCATATATTTTTTGTCTTGGTACCAATAGTCTAACTCTTTCACGTAATTCACTCAATGTCTCGAGTGGTGAATATTGAACCCCTTTTTCAGAAAGCCATTTTTGAACGTCTGCTTTTCTTTCATTTACCTTTGGGTAGTTTTCTGCTAGAACTGAATGGTACGGAGCGTTGTCCATCACGATTATAGATGGTTCTTCTAAATTTTGTAACATTTTTATAAACCATTCTTTAAAAACAGAAGAATTCATTTGGGTGTGAAAATCAACAGAAGTACCACTTTGACACCGAAAAACTAACTTTGATCCCGGCACAAAGCCGAATGAACTGGATCCCGCGTGGCAAATAATTAGTATACTTCCTTTTCCCGTAGGTACTTTAAGCCCTTCTGAATTAAATTCATTTTGCCAAATGTACCCTTTGGTGTGATTCTGATTAACCCACGTCTCATTTAAATAAACAACGGGCCGAGTATCATTATTTTGGCGAAGGTTAACTATAGTACGCAAAAATTTCACACGCATAGCGACAATGTCATTTCGCTCCATTAAGAATCGACGCCGGTCATTACATTTTTTGTACTTGAAATTGAGGTTTTTCAAAATACGCCACATAGAAGTACCGGAACCTTTATACTCGGTTCTTTTTTGATACTCGGCTAAAATTTTTGAGGTCGTAGGGTACTCACGTTTGTCATAAAAATCGTGGACGATTCTTCTTACAATATCCGCGTCAAAATCGTCAACTTCACTTGTAAATTTCGCTCGTTTATAAGTCTTCCGTGGGGAAATGAACGATGGGCCATCAGCCTGTGGAGCAGAAGACGATTTATTTCCTTCCGCGGTAATTTGTTTCACGGTTCTTTCACTTATACCACACGCTTCGGAAGTTTTTGCCTGTGTCTGTTTAAAAAAAGTGGCTATCTCCGGATTAGACGTATCCATTGATAACTTTTTAAAATATTGATACACATTAAAAACCGTATTTTTCGTCTGTGAATGTGTATCAGACTGAGAAGCCATTTTAAAAAAGAAATCAACAAGTCGACGACGAAATTAAAACAAAATAAAGAGCGCGAATTCGATATCACTTTTTTCACTACATACGTCATACGAATACGAAATATAAACAGTAAACGTTACACGATAAATACGGGAAGTGATACGACGTTGTGACATTTCTATGAACATGGAAAAACAAGTATTTTATTTCGTTATATTATGGAAGAAAAAAAACTATTGGTAGGTAAAATATTTGGTGTAGTTATAGGATTGAATAACATTATAGAACACAATAATGCTTTGTTGTTCGGCCACCTGTTGTTTCCTACAGGTACCGGCTCTCTAGCGGTCAATATTAAGAACCACTGTATTTCAGAAACAGCGCCACCGTCGAGTGCCACTTTTCGTGAAATCGACTATAGTTAAGAGGATGTCAGCGTGAAAGTGAAACGCATACAATGACCGAGAGAACGCGCTGTTAGATTTTTTCGTGCGGCGCAAGCACGTGATGTGCGTCGTTGCCACGCCCATTACTTGTAGTCGGCGACTGCGGACCGGTCCGTCAAAGTTTGATTTGGAAGAGCGTTTTATTATTACACGGGCCTCCGTTGCTATACAATATACATTCTTTTCTATGATTCGACGTGTATAGTTTACGTACGCGACGTAATTACATACAATTCATATGCGTAAATGCTGCTAAGATATTTTGAATATCGGAGCATGCCGGCTGCCCACGAATTTATTATTAATTAAAACTGTTAGCGTAAATTTAAATACTAATATTATATTTATTCAAATATATTTTTCCAAACATACTTGGAAATATTTAAAATACATTATCGCTTTTCGAGTTACAAAAAAACATTCTGTATCAATCATTTCAGTTTGCATTATTCGTCACTTATATTTATGCGAGTAAATTAGTTCAATGCGGCCGTAAATAATAATTATATAAATATGTAAATAATACTAAATATTATGTTCTAATTAAACATAATATAAAAATACTGAAGACGTAATAGGAGCTGTACATACTAAAATCAGTAAAATCCTCCTTTTTAACACTACCTTGACCATTATTTATAGAATTATCCATTTTAAATAATTCATGTTGGACATGTTGTGATATTGCTATATTTATTGTTGTATATTAATCAATATTATAAGAAACCAATACATTTAAATGAAATAAAAAAACATACAGTTGAAATACTATGCTCATTCGCAAAAATGAAATGTTTTGTATAATAAATGCTTTTTCGTAATCACAAATTATAGTATACCAATATACGTAGTCCCTCAAACTAATATACTAAACTCGGAGCAAGTAAACAATATAACATACCATATGGCACATTATATAATAGATATAATGGTAAACATGGTAACAAACCAGGAGGTCAACCAACATTTTTTGATGATGAAGAAAAAGCAATATTGGCTGCTGCTAGATATTCAACAAAAATATGTTGAACATATTTTTGCCTATATAAGACTGAGTTAGTCAATTAAAATACCAAGTTATTTGTTTTATTTTAAAAGACTGTTAAATATATATAAAATATGTTTTTATGTTATTTAAAAAAATTGAGACATGAATTCCATTTTCAAGTTCAGGGACAGATGAGAGTGGCAAAAAAAAATATTTTGTATATTTGCGGTGTGGACACCAAAAGGCATCAAAACTGAAAAAATATTTTTCGATCAACAATTTCGGGAACAAGAAATGTTTCCAAAATTAAATTTATTTTTCTTTGACTGTCTGTTATTTTTCAAATAATAATACACATAATCACGAATCAACTACTGATCATAATTTAACCGTTCAGTGTGTTCGAACTGCCGTCAAAAGGAAAGCCGAAGAAGACTTACTTGCAAGACCAAATAAGATAATACGTAAAGAAATTCAAGACACAAATCTCGTTTTTTAAAGAACTCGTCCCAAGTCTGTCAAAATGAGAGGGAAAATGGATTGATTTAATTTTTTTGATTTTTGAATTGATTTTTGGATGATTAAAATACAGCATCCCAGGGTATTAAAAATAAATAATAAAAAAATGGTCACCCAAACGCATTACAATGTTTTAAAATCACTCGCCCAAACGCATTATGCTAAATTGCCCAAACACTTTGGAATTTTTAAAAATTCGCCCAAATGCATGACACTCATGTCTAGCAGTAAGGTCATTAGGAACTAGTTTTTTATTCTGTCTAGCTAAACGGTGTTTCATTACAGTTTTAATTGATTTTTTTTATTTATTTATTTATTTATTTATTTATTAATTATAAACGGGCGTGAGCCCATGATACAGATATGTATGGTGTAATGTTGATAAAAATTACATACTAATTTTAAGTGTGGTACATCGTTCGTGTTTACATGAGTTATATATAAAAACAAAATAAAAGATGATAGTATAATTTTATGGAAGAAATGACGGGTCCTCATTGGCTAATTTCATCATACGGTTTATTGGCTCGTTTTGTAAATATTTTGTAGGACAATGCGGAATAAAAAAAGGATGTGTGTTGCGGGTGCACTTAACAGGAACTTTAAAGTTAATTAGAGCAAGGAGTGAAGGGGAGTCAACAGATCCCGATAAGATTTTATTAAGAAAAGCAAGAGCATGCGAACGGCGACGGTCAGCTAAGGAAGATAGGTTCATGAGACGGAGTAGAGGAGTATAATCATGAGGGAGGCAGTTAACATTCAATTTATGCTTCATATAGCATAAGAATTTACGCTGAACACGTTCAAGTTGAAGACCGGCATCAGCAGTTTGAGGATCCCATACAATAGAGCCATATTCAACGATTGGGCGTACAAGTGCACAATAGATGGATTTGAGAGAGCTGGTGAGTTTAAATTCACCAGATATTCTTTTAATGAAACCCAAAACCTTGAGAGCTTTGCAAGTAATTTTATCGATGTGGGCACGAGGAGAAAGAGAGGAAGTAAATGTAAAACCAAGATCACAAATGCTAGAATCAACGGGAATTAAACAAGAGCCATTCAAAACGTAGGAGTAAGCGATAGGAGAGCGACTTCTGGTGTATATCATTGACCGGCATTTATTAACATTTAATGTAAGGCCAAGAGTTTCTGCCCAGGCAGAGAATCTATTAAGATCATCCTGGAGTTTGAGACAATCATCGACCGAGTAGATCTTAAGGAAAAACTTCATGTCATCAGCAAAACAGAGTAGTTGGCTGTGTTTAAGGGAGGTACAAGCACTGTTAACGAACAAAGAGAAAAGAAGGGGTGATAGATGTCCACCTTGGGGGACACCAGAGGTAGATAAAAATATATCAGATTTTGTATTGAACATATTAACCCATTGCGATCTATTTAATAAAAATGAATTAAACCAAGATAGGATAGGATCGCCAAAACCAGAAGCACGAAGTATAGAGATAAGAACCTCATGATTAACTGAATCAAACGCCTTAGCAAAGTCGGTATACACAACATCAACTTGAGATCCTTCTTTAAAAGAACTGTGTATGTAATTGGAAAAGTTAAGGTTACAAGTAACCGTAGATCTGCCTGGGCGAAAACCGTGCTGTTCGTTGGCTAAAATCATGTTAACCGAAGGCTGGATTGAGTCTAGGACTAAGGACTCAAAAATTTTAGATATATGTCCTAGAATTGAAATAGGTCTATAATTTGTGACTAGTGATGGGTTCCCTGATTTTAAAATGGGAGTAATAGAGCCGATTTTCCACATGTCAGGAAATGTACTTTCATCAAGGGATCTTCGAAATAGAGACCAAAGAGGATAGAAAATAACATACCTTATTCTGTAGAGGAAATCCCCCGGTATTCCATCAGGTCCTAAAGAAAACACATTTTTCAGACTGTTAAGCTTGAGGAGAACATCATTCGGGGTGAAGTAACAGTTGTTTGGTAAGTCGAAAAATGGTAAATCTAAAGACTGGAGGTTTGGAATAATTGATTTTGAAGAGTAGACAGAACTAAAATGTTTAGAAAATAAATTTACACTTTCCTGAATACAAGAACTATCGACACCATCGAAGGAAACTATGTTTGGAACAGCGTTGTGAGAGCGATTCCTACGAACAAAATCCCAGAATTTCTTGGGATTCAAGGATAAAGATTTTTCTGACTGCTCAACAAACGTTTTGTGACATTTTTTAGACATGTATTTACATTTTGCACGGAGTAGAGAAAAGGCTCTATAATCAGCAGGATCAAATGTAGATTTAAACTTAGCATGAGCTTTATTTTTACGATAAACTAAGGTTTTGAGATCTTTGGGTACCCAGGAAGGAAAAGTTGATTTATAAAAGTGGGACAGAGGGACGAACCTCAAAATTGAACTGTGAAGAGAATCAGTGAAGGTATTAACCGAAGTATTTAAATCAAGGTTGGATAGAGTAGAGACCCAATCGTAGGAAGACAGAAAATGTGTAATACAATTGTAATCCGCCTTTTTGAAGTTGTGAAAGGAATGCGAGTTATTTAACGTAGCAGAGGTAGAGATATTATGTAATGAAATATTAAGAGGTGGGTGATAAGGATCAAGTGGAACAAACGGTTCAAGAGATTCACAAACGGTAACGGAATCGGTGTTACAACAAATTAGATCAAGAATGGAACCTTTAGAGTTTAAAACAGAATTTTTTTGGTAGAACCCATTGAAGGCAAGTAGTTCAGGAACGCAAGGCACACGAAGAGGGGAGGAAGAAGTATAAGTAAGGCCATGTGAATCATTAGACCAAGAAATATCAGGCAAGTTGTAATCACCACAGAGTAAGAACAAGTGTTCAGGATGTTGTTGATATGTAGTTTCCAATAAGGACATAAAATTTTCAAATAAAAAAGGTGGACTTAGAGGAGGAAAATAAGCAGCATTAATTATGAGCTTATAGGACCCAACAGAGAGCATTACAAATAAGTGCTCGACGTTAATTTCGTGAACAGAAATTAATTTGGAAGATAAATCTTTTCTTATCCCAATGAGAACTCCGCCACCCCTTAAGCAATTGCTTGTATTAGAACATCTATCATATCTGTAAATATTATAATTGGTAAGACCAAGTTCACAATCAGCAAAAGAATCGGTCAACCAAGTTTCGGTTAATACAATAAAATCATAATTTGTACAGGCTACATTACATTTAAAATTTAAAATTTTCGTCCGGAGACCACGGCAGTTCTGGTAAAAACCAGAGACAGACTTGCTAGCTGGTGAATGTGTTAAGGGTTGTTGAATGTGGGCCTCTGGTTGAAATTTCCATTCCTAGGATTGCTAAACACGACCTTCGGGAGACCATTTATATGAACAATCTGCAGTCCAACTTCGCCATCTTGAGACCTACGCTCAAGTTCAGAGTGGCAGTTGCGCAGTAGGGTACGTTGAAGTAGAGTCTTATCTTTTACAATACGGAAGTTTGGCGGAAAGTTAGTACCCTTTTTCTTTACCTCATAATAGATAGCTAGTAGTTTAGAAGCGCATTCTTTAGATTCAAAAATTATTTTCAAGGGACGAGGGTTGTTAGCCTGACCTTTACCCAGACGAACCAATTTGTATTGAGTAGGAAGATTGCCTATAAGAGGAATTACAATATTCTCAAAAGCTGATTTGTCATCAGTGATACGTTGAGTGGTAGATTCAGCCGAAGACTCAGGAACACTGTATACCAATAAATTAGTAGAGCATCTTTCTCGTTCAAACGTTTCCTGGAATACTTGTGATACAACAGTGGATGAAAAGGTAGGAGAATCCAAGGATTCCAGCCTCAGGACTTTATCTTTTAGAAAAACCAACTCACCCTTAAGAGTGTTATTTTCAGCTTTGAGTTCAGCAAGAAGAGAGGACAGTTGAACTATGTCATTTTTCAGCTCTTTAAATTGATTGTCTTGCGTCAATGACAGTTTTTTAAAAGAATCAGAAAACTCTGATCGAAAGGATAATAACGTAGTCATGATATCATCGTTGGATGGAGAACTGCTAGCAGGTGAAGAGACAACGTTAGGAGTACCGACAGCCAGTAATTTAGCACCACTGCGAGTGGTTGTTTTTGAATTACTCATGACACAAATTGGATACTATCAGCTTAACAGTAATGCAAAGTCGGTTAGTAGGCGAGAGTTAATGCAGTTTGGTACCTTGCGTTAAAGTCTCCAAGACAGGAAAAAATAAACAGCTGATCCAAGTAAGACGGTGATAATTTGATAGTGTGAGATCACCAAAGTGATAACGGATACAACAATGATATTTTGTACTCACGGTCCAAGCCACAGCAAAAATGTGACCAAAAAGTGGAATCCTTGGATGAAACTGGACGAAAACACCAACAACGCACTACCAATAGTGAATAATAAAAATAAGATATACGCGGTAGCGAATGATAAAGAGAAGAACTCAAAAAAAAATCAGAATGATTTCATGATACAGTACACCAAGAATGTTATCAAAAACATTTTTGTTGATAATATCGGTTTAGTTTGTCTTTTTTGTGTCTTGTCCATTTTAATAAAACCGATATTTAACAAAAATTGACAACACTTCAAAATATTCACTCGCGGAAGTATAACATAATATACTCTTATATTATAAGAGTAGAATAACGAAATAACGTAATGTAAACAATACCTACACAACACGAGTAAACGACGCCGTCAGTCGAAGATAACAAATCGACCAACACAATAATATAACACACAATATTCTTTGGTTTCAATTTTAAATAGTATAATGTGACTATAGTGATTATACATAAAAAACTATAAATAGCTCGGGCGTGGAACGCCGATAATGTATCGGTTTTGACCTGCCAGCGGCGACCGGCGCGCGGCGTGGAAGTGGTAACAAAGATTGTACAAAATCGGCCGTTAGGAATGAGAGCAGCACATGACAGCCGTAATTAAAATTATTTTTTCGTAAACACTTGGTTTTCTAGTTCCAAAAACATAGCTTTCCAAATGATTTTATAGAAAAAAACCTTTAATAAAAGTTGTAAAAGTTAACTTTTTTAAGGGCAATATAGGACCAAATTTTTGATATTTTGTTCTGAAAGTTAAATATTTCAATCTAAAAATGGTTGTGAGTTTTACTTTTTCCGTGTTAATTATGAGACAAATAATTAAAATATCAAAAATTAAGTCCTATTCTGCCCTAGAAAAAGTTGTTCTCTACAACTTTTAATATGGGTTGTTTTTTTCTAAAACCACTCAGTAAGCCATATTATTGGAACGCGTGAAACGTTTTTGTAGCACGTTTTTTTGCCGGTGTGACATACTCTTAATATTAAACCAATTTTTGTTATAGTTTTAAAACTACTGATTTACTTGAATTGGTTTTGTTTGAAATAGAAAACAAACAATGTAGATGAAGCTTCTCATCGGCGACTTCAAGCACAGCTCAGCATGAACCATCCAACAATTCGGCAGTTTATAATTGAGCTGAAAAAAGTTCAGGCAGAAAGATATCTGTACTATGAGTTTCTTGTTGGCGGCCATGAACCACCTCCATCAAAAAAAAAAATATGTCGAAGCATCAAACCGCATTTTAAATTTAGTTCAACACAAGCCCAGTTTTCGAATTCTCCCATTGCATTTATTAAGCCCCTCTTTATTCTTACCCCATCCTGTAAAGACATAAGTGTTGTAAATCGTTTCAATAGTTCCGTTTTAGTTATTTTTAACGTTGAATTAAAGTTACTGCATATATTTGAAACATTGTGTTTGTTGATTAAACACAATCTATCACTATAGTTTATTAAATTATTTATTCCTTTTAAACTTTTCGACGAAACAAAAATATTCACATGTGTTAGTAAGTTAAATTCACTAGAATACACTCTCATTTTATAAATTGGTTCATAATAAATACCCGATCCACTTCCTTGGTAGTTGTTGAAAATTGTCTCCTCTATTTGCAACGTAATAGGTATTATCAGTGCCGCAACTACCGGGGGTGCTGGGGGTGCAAGGAACCCCCGGGCCCCTGTTTAATAAAAACAAATGGCCTAAGACAAACGATTTGAATGAAGTATAGTTCTGTTAAATTATTTAAGTAAAAAAGAACAAATCATGTTCAGACTGCAGACATTATTGAAATAATCAATAATGCAGTAAATCTAATTTAGAAATTAAATTATTTATTATTTATCTAAAAATAGATTGATTTTGTTGATATTAACGTGTCTGTTATCGCACCGGGCGTCCTCGCCACACGTACTCGTATTACCTAGAACCGCACTGGTTGCAATATGTATCTTATTTTGATTTTCGTAGTAAAAACCCAGTAATACACTACTCACTCTTATGTATAGAAAAATAATGATAAAAGTTTACATTACATTTAGTAAATTCTAGAGTGTGGTACTCGTTTATCTCCGATTCGAGTGATATTTTTTTAATTTAATAATTATTCATCCTTAAACAATGAGCTCTAAAGTTAAAAGTGGCGCTGAAAAACGGCGTTTGAAAGAAAGAGAATTACTGGATATAGCAGGAACTAATGTGAAACAAAAAAAAATGTGGGCATTTTTAAAAAGTGATAATGAAGTAAGTATATTTTGGACCAAGTAATTGTGTATATTATGTACGATTTAGTATGAATACCTACCTATTTAGTAATCCTATTTATTTTTTAGCCTATCAAATTTCTTTACTCCAAATGTATACATAGGTACCTAGTTAATTTTAGTTACATTTAAATTTAAATTACTAATTTTTAAATGTTTTAAATTTTAGAACATGTATTATATTTTTGTCAGTACTTTATGCTTCTAGGTATTTATTTGCATAAACATGTACAATTTTCATTATTATCTCCAACACTAATAAGTTTTTTCCACGATTTCATATTAAGCTTCTTATGTTCGTATTTTACTTAAGTATCAAAATGCCTTGTATAAAATATTTTTAAACTAAGTACATAAAAATGCATGGCAAATAATTATCCATTATCATCATATTTGTATTAATTTGTGTTTGTATTTTATAATACAAAAACATTTTACTAAAACATTATTACCACCATAAAACATGAAATATCTAAACAACATATTGATGCAATGAAACTACGATCACTGTGGACTAAGAATAAAACAATTGATAAAGAGTTAGAAAAGCATGTGAGTGAAGAAGCCAAGTTCTGGAGAGATGTTTTAAGAAGACTAATTCAAATTATACTGTTCCTCACTTCTGGTAATACAGCTCTAAGAGGAAATGAAGGCAAAGTAAATAATAATTCAGAAGGTAACTTTTTACGTACAGTGAAGCTTTTAGCACAATTTGATCCTGTGTTAAGTAAGCTTTTGTACACTGAAGAATCTAAAGTCAAATACTTGAGTTGGAAAATTCAAAATGAAATAATTGCTTTGTTAGCTTCAGAAACAATGAACATTTTATGCGAAGAAATTAGAAATGCTCAGTGTTTCACAATTATTATTGACAGTACACAAGATATAACAAAACTTGATCAAGTGAGTTTTATTTTTAGATATGTTGTAGTTAATTATGATGAACATGCTATAGATATTAAAGAGTCATTTTTAGGATTTTATAAATTGACAAAACATGGTGCTGAAGACCATATTAATTTAATTTATGATGTATTAAATAAATGTAATTTAGACATAAAAAAATGTAGAGGGCAGGGCTACGATGGTGCTGCAGTCATGTGTGGTGTGTTCTCCGGTGTTCAAAAACGAATATCCGATATAATTCCAAATGCTTCATATGTCCATTGCACTGCTCATAATTTGAACTTGGTAATCTCAGATATTGCAAAAAGCTCACTTAAAATGTCAAAGTTTTTTGATATCGTTCAGTGCATATTTTTGTTTTTTAGTAGAAGTGCTAAAAAATGGGCTTCTTTGGCATTTGGTGATGAAGTAGCATTAACTATAAGAAACAAAGTATTAAAAAAAGTTTGTACCACCCGTTGGGAAGCAAGGCATACTGCTGTATATGCATTGAAAGTTAATTATTTACAAGTTTTAAAATCTTTAACTAATATATCATTAACTAGTTCAAAAAATGATGAAAAAAATACTGCAAAATCACTAAAGAAAAAAATGGAATCTTTTGAATTTGTAATGTTAATTACTACATGGGAAAAAGTTTTAAATCCATTATCTATAGTTTCTAAGATTTTACAATGTCCACAATCTAATTTACAACAAGCTGTTGAACATTTACATAGATGTATCGAAGCAGTTAAGAATATGAGGAATAATTATGAAGAGCTGGTTTTTTCAGCAACAGAATTATGTTCAAAATGGGGAATAACAATAACAAAAGAAAATAAACGCAAGAAATTTATAAATAAGCAATATCATAGTATTGATAATGATAAAAGATTAGACCAAGTTGAAGAAAACTTTAGAATTACAGTTTTTTTGCCTTTTATTGATACTGCTATCTTTCAACTACAGGAGCGTTTTAAAGGACTTGAAAAAGTGTCATCTAATTTTGACTTTTTACAACCCCAAAATCTTGTTAAATACAGTGAAGAAAATATAATCAAGTCGTGTTATGATTTTATTTCTTTTTATAATACTGATGTTTCATCTGATTTGACCAGGCAAGTTTTATCATTGAGAGAATTTCTAGGAAAAACTAAAATGAAAACTATAAAAGAATTGTCTTTATACATTATTGAAAATGATTTTTCATCACTTTTTAGTGAAATACTTACTGCTTGTATAATTTTTTTGTCTTTACCTGTAACCGTTGCATCGGCAGAACGCTCTTTCTCGAAACTAAAGTTAATAAAGAATTATTTACGGAATTCGACTACTCAAGAACGTCTCACCAACATTAGTATTTTAAACATTGAAAAAGCTCGTACCAATGAATTGAATATTGATAATATAATTACAACTTTTGCAAACCAAAAAGCAAGGAAAAAGAACTTTTTAAAGTAGATTAATTCAATTGATAAAAATTCTATAAATTTAAAAGTCAATTAACATTACGCATTATTTATAATATATTGTAAGTTTGATGTGTATGAATAATGTTTATCTTATTTATTTAAATTATTATAATTTATAATATATTTACTTATATTAACTGTGTAATAAATTTATTCATTAAGGTGTTTCACAAAGTAGTTTGTACTACTGCTAGTATTTAAATCAATGGCAATTATTTAATTATTATGATTATACAATCCAAAATGTAAACAAAAAATTATAATTAAATTGTATTTTATTTAGCAGAGGCTAACTTGATAAATATAGATATATAGTAGGTACTGATTTTCTTGTTGATGATTATATTTTTTCATTTGTTTTTTGGCTAATGGTTTATGAATTATAAGTGTGACGAGAATGAATAAATGCTGTGGGGCTACAGCTCATTTTCTCCTTCCTTTATATACTGTTTGGTATTGACTATTTTACTAGTAACGAGCGAAGCGAGCGGTTTTTTTTAGGGCCTATCGTTACCTGTTACACTAGTAGCGAGCGAAGCGAGCGGTCTTTTTTTAAGGGCCCCACTTACTTGGGCCCCACTTTATTTGCTTGCACACCCACCAATATATACCAAGTTGCGGCACTGGGTATTATCACGCCTAATGCTAGAATAACTATAACTAGTGCAAACATTTTAATAGATTATTAAATTATGAAAATTAACACAATCGATTAATTATTTAATATAGTATAAAATAGTAATGTAAATATTTTTATGTTAAAAATTAAATCACAATTTTAAAAACGATAACTTATGATAAGTTCTTTGATGACTGTCGTAGTAACACTCTGGTGTGTTATAATTACATTCACTATAATATAATATATATTCTATTCCAAATAAGACCAGGCTACGGCGGCCAAGTTGTGCGCATGGGCGTGGCTTCACAACGAGCACGGACCTCGAACTTTGCCGCCTCGTCCCGACAGCTAGAGCGACCGCTGCGACGTAATTAGTCTATCGTAAACCAGCGACCTGATCAAATAATTTAGATTGCATTGTATACTCTGAAACAGATGGAGTGCGGAGCGTTACGATGTATTTTTCCGTACCGTCACTCGCGCAGTCGCGCACCACATAATCACATACGTACGTCAGTACACGTTATCAGTAAAATAGGTGGAGCCTGACCGCCGCCCGACGAGATCTGGTCGCCGCCGTAGCCTGGTCTTATTTGGAATAGACTGTATATTAGAGATGGGCAACATTTTGAAAACATCGATGTTCGATGTATCGATACATCGAAATTTTAAACATCGATTCTCACATTGAAAATATCGATGTTTTTGAAAATCGATGTTCATAGTAAAAACATCGATGTTCATAGGAAATCGATGTTCGATGTTTTACTTACTATAAAAATTGCACAGAAGATCAAAATCTTAAAAATTCTAGAATAGTCATCATCTTATAAGAAAAAAAAATTGTAATTTTCATATTAATATTAGACATTAGTACATACATTCAAAATATTAACTCTTAAAATATAAATGTATAAGTAAACAATTAACATTTGGTAAACCCCAATACAACAATTAATATAACGAACTTGTGCTCATTTACTTTAATTTAACTATAATTATTTTTATTTATTTACTTACCTTTGGGACTTGGGTATTAATGTTTTATACTTAAGTTGTTAAAATAACAAATAAGTAGTAACAAAAATGTACTGTGTTCTCTGATGACTGAAGAAAAAGAAAAAACTGAATAGTATTTGAAACCAGAAACAGCTCACACAGAAATCACGAATACTAAATGTTATTTAATATCAACGTTTTTTACTGAGCGACGCACATTGCACGAACTACGAAGTCGAGGGATAAAATGAATTATAAAATATAAAATTACAAAGTATACTATACATATAATGAAACAAATAACAATTATTATTTTAATATTCATTGGATATCTTACCCCACTTAATTAAATGTAATACTAGCGTTTATAGAATATTCTTATTCTTACTTCTTAGTATTTCAGTAAAGACAAAATAGTCAATAAAGATTAAAGGGACAATAAAAGGTACCTTTATAGTATATAATTGGACCCGCGCCCGGTTATAAGAATTCAATAGCGGACAGCGGTCTATTACAGTCATGTGTTCCAGGTATTTATTAATTGGAATTCTAAAAGTCATAATATTACTCTGCGCAGCATAGCTAATAATAAATAATAATATATATTTAATATTCAATAATACTATCTATTATTTAAAAGTCGGTGTCGAAATTGATATCAAATATCAATTTCGACGCCCCTTAAATAATAATATTTTCTCTGTTTAAATTTAAATAAATACGTTTTTGAAAAAACATCGGACATCGGGATAAAAATCGGTTTTTTTCTCGATACATCGACCAAAAACCATCGATGTTGATTATCGATGTATCGGACCAAAACATCAATGTATTTTGCCCACCTCTACTGTATATACAAATATCCTTACTATATAATATGTGCCCATGAATGAAACTATGCTGAATTAGTTTTTTTTTGTTCATTTATTGACCTATTTATTCAGCTAAAATGCAAAGTTGTTAAAAAATTACATTGTATACCTACACTATTGTATAAAAATATATCGATGATGAATTATAAAAAAAAATTTTGATTTTGATTAGTTTTACAAACGATTTAACTTCGTTAATATTGCTTAACAATATTAAGAAATCAAGCAGTTGTAAAATATATTACGGTGGTCTCTCGACAGTTATATTATTTACAGCGTGGTCGCTAGATCACCAAATTATCATTATACTTTAATATTTTATTATACCTAATTAAATTCACCAAGAATAAAAACCCTTTAAACATGTTATGATTTATTTTCAAATATTAAAAATAACTAATCTAATATAATATGTTGCCTACACCTGTATGTTCAATTAATTATTATTTTTTAATCATAATAGTACACGTTTTCTATTTGCGATCGATCTCTATATTTTTTTACTTGTTGGATATGCTTTTTCTCAATTTCTTTTTTTCCATTTTTATCTATTTCAACTAAATAAATAACTGGATTGATTTTCTTTAATATAGTGTGGGGGCCCTCATATCTATCCGAAAATTTATTTTGTTTTACATTAATTTTCACTAACACTTTTTCTTCTACATGAAAATCTTGTTCTCTTTTTCCCCTGTCCGCGTAACTTTTTTGTTTATCAAACGATTTTTGTAAAATATCAGGTAGTTTTTCACGGATTGAATTTAATTTTTTTAGCTCTTTAATAGTGGGATGATTTAAATTGATGGAATAATTGCAATATCTAAAATTGAGCAAGGCTCGTAGCCGTGTACTAAATAAAATGGAGTATATCCCGTTGAATGGTGTATAGCCGTATTATATGCATGCAATACGATAAGTAAAACGTCGGTCCATTTTTCACCTTCCGCAACGTATGGGGCTATCATATCTATTATCACCTGATTTTATCTTTCTACTTGTCCCTGACTAGTTGGCCTTGTCGTATACCTATCTCTCGATGGTACACAAAAAGGATAATAACATATACTACTGAATTAACTTATTAAACAAAAACAAACATACAAAAAAATACGAGTCTCCAACAACGACCACGGTACTCAATGTCTCACCAGGAGGCCCGTACTGTCCCTCTACCACAATGCTTACGTCTTTAAGTATTATTTTACAAAGTACTACCTCAGCACATTTGCTTCATTGGCCTATTATTCCGAATATTGTGGTATATATTATTTTTATTATTTAATTATTTAGCATATACAAGTATACAACACTCCCTTATGTTACAAAAAAAAAATATGTCCTCATATTTTAAATCTAAAAATATGCAATGAAATGTACCTATAAGTAAAATAATTATATCATACAATTTAAGAAAATAATAAAAAAAATTACAGTTTTGTCGTAATATTTGTTAGCTTAAAAGAGTGTATAATATGTAACCTAATATGTAATATAGTTTACCAAGTTTGAAAGTAATGTTAGTTTTGAACATATTGGAAATCGACAGAGGACAACGCAGGGTTGTTACAATATTAGATTATAGGTATAGGTGCTATAATAATTGCATAAATTATCGTTTTACATATTTTTAGTGTTTACAGTGTGGAAAGGTAAATAAGGATTGTGAAATCACACACATACATACATATATATGTGTATATATTTCTTTCTTTTTTTTTTTTTTTTTTATTGGAGAGGAACTGTTTTGGGAAAGATAATATTCATAATATTTAAAACACCTTTTTTAATTGTTGTGTCCAAGTATTTTTTGTGTTTAATTATTATTTATCTTGAATGGTGTTTCTTTCTTCTTATGTTTGCCGAAATAATTTTTTTTTTTTTTTTTTTTTTTTTTTTTAATATTTTATTTGATTTTTTACTTTAATTGCCATCTGGGTTTGTTATGTTCAGTAATTTGATGCTTCGTTGTAATATTTCTCTTTTTATCTTCTTGTTGGCGATGTTCACATAATGGTTTTAGTTTTGTTTATCTGGCGGATTTTGATATAACAAAATAGGTGTTTATTATTATTTTTTTTTGAAAGATGTAGGATGATGGAGAAAAGCAAGAGAAGCAGAAAAAAAAATAATAAAAAATAAGAGCTAGACAGAGAGAGAAAGAGAAAAAAAATATATATAAAGATTGCGGATGCAGTTTGCTGATTTGACTGTTTCATTCCCTTTCTTAATTGTACAGTTTGAATCATTTTATTGTGGTTGATAATATTAATTATCTAGTAGTCTTGATATAGTGTTGTTTGACTGTCGTGTATGCATTAGTTTTTCAATACAAATTTCGTGTTCAATTTCTTTTACATTTCGTGATAAAATAAAATATTTAGTACTAAGTATATTTTGATACATTTTTTTTTTTTTTTTTTTTTTTTTACAATTAACATTTATGTCGATAAAGTATATCATGATCATAGTTTTGTGATTTATGTTGTTAGGATAAATATTATTGGATTAACTCATATGGATTTTAGTCGAGTGAAATGGATTTCTCTTTTTTTTTTTGAGTAAGTATAACGGTTAGGTTTTGGTATTAAAACAACATCATTTCTGAGTAGTTCGTAGTTGCAAGGAAAGGTAATTTTTATTAATCCAGGGTGGTCGTAATTTAATTTAAGTTCTTCTGTTTTAGTTATATTTAATATAATCTTTTTAATAGTTAGGGTAGGTTGTGGATTTGTTATGACGTATGTGTTTATTCCTATTTGTTTTATTATTATAGAGTCATCGCCATATTGTTTAATACATTGGAAATAACAGTATTGATTAATTATATTTAATTTTTTGTTTTTAAAAATGGCTTCTACGCATTTTGGAGAAAGAGTGATGTCAGATGAAAATTTGGGAATATAACACAGGTCCGTGATCGGTGGGTCACAGTGTTGTAGGCCGATTCCTGATATGATCCTATGTTCATTATTTATGGAATTTATCGCTATATATGTTTTTTCTGAATATTTAATGCAAATGGACTCCTGAAACTTAAAATGAGTTGGAATATATTGATACAGTTTCCATTTCGCCGATTTTTCTTTGATAGGTATTTTATTTTTATTAGAATTTTTAATTTCGAAAATTGACATTCGGTGATAGGTAAGTTATAATAAGTAGGAAAATTGTCTAATGGTATTGTTAATTCATATCCATCTTTTTCAATTGCTTTTTTGAATTTTGTCAAGTCGTTATACAGTATTTTTGATTTTATAATCCTTGATGGAATTTTATGTAACTTACAGTGTAAATGAATATTTGTATCTCTTTCATTGTTAGTAAATTTTTGGATTACCGACATTAAGTTATACATAATTTCTTGGATACCTTGAATCATATTTTCTTGATTTGTTTTTTCTAGTAAGTTATTTATTTTTTCTTCATTTATAAATTTTGAAAAACTATCTTTTAATAATTTCATATTGTTTTTAGTGTTTTTAGTGTATTTATTTAGTTCTGTTGTTACATTTATTAAATATTTATGGTCCGACACAAAGACGTTTTTAAATTTGTTAATTTGTTGATCTAACATTTTTTCATTAGTGTAAAACGTTTTTAACTGTTTTTCTGTTGCGATATTACAACAGAAGTTATAGAAATCTCCGAAAAATTGAATTCCCCTTTTAGATCTACGACCACTTGATATGCTTTTGTTAATTGTATCTAACGTATTTGTATCGCTGTCTTTTATGTTTTTATTAATGGTGTTTAGTATATTTAAAGTTTGGTTAACAATATTGCAGTAGTTCGTGTTTTTATTTTCACAATAGTTTTCAACCCCCCAATTGTTTTTTATGTATTCTGAATTGTCATCTGGATCATCGTCTTCCAATTCCTGTGTGTAGATTAGAGGAATGCTTTTGTCGTATAATATGGCCTCTGGTACCTCGTCAAAAAAGGCTCCAGGAGATACGATTACGTCTATTTCTTCTTCTGCTCTACTATTGATGAGTACCACGGTGACTGTGAGGATTTTAAAAAACATCTATAACCAAGAATTGCATTAAACATCACAATAATATTTTTTTATTAGTCATTCTTTTATTGTTTAATTTTTTATATTTAAATATCTTAAGTAACGTTAGAATACTGAATTATTTGTTAGTAATTTAATTTTTGCTCAAAATTTAGATTTAATTGTTGTATAATATGTTGTTAATATGTTGTTAAGATTTTTTACAACGTTAATATTTCTTTGTCAGAGAATGGTTTCATTCTTTGGACGTGTATGACGTCAATGGATGTTTTTCCATTCAGTGTTAATTCTACTTTATAACTAACGTCTGTTATTTTCTCTACGATTTTGAATGGTCCTCTGTATTTATTCGCTAATTTTTTTGATTGGTTAGGAACGTTGAAATCGAATTTAATTAAAACTTTTTGTCCTGGGGTAAATTCTATACTTTTATGTTTTTTATCATATTGCGACTTTTGAATTGTTTGTTCTTTTTCTATAATTTTCGGGATGGTTTCCCTGACTTTTTGTAATTGTTCAAAAGTTTTAGTGTAATTAAAGGAATCGTCATCTGATATTAATTTGTTGTCTAAAGGCTGATTTGCTTCTATCCCATGAAGTAAGTAAAAGGGGCTTAGTTTAAGTCTGGAACTAGGGGTGGTATTGTATGCAAATACTACCATCTTATAGTACCAATTTTTTTGATTTTCATTCACATAGTAAGATAGACTGTTGCAAATGATTTTATTCATTAGTTCCGTCATACCGTTTGTTTGGGGGTGATATGCGCTGGAGAAAATTTGAGTAATACCTAATTTTTTACACGCATACTCCACTTCTTTATTTTTGAAATGAGTACCTCTGTCACTACAAAAGTATTTAGGTACCCCGTAGGATGTAATAATATCCATTAAAAAATTTATTGTTGCTGTTCCATTTGCGTTTGTTACTGCTTTCGCAAATGCCATTTTCGTTGCGTTACATGTAGCCACTATAAGATATTTTTTTCCGTTAGAGGGTGGTAGTGGACCTAAGTAGTCGAAGGTTAGGCGTTGCATTGGTTTTCCTGATATTAATGGAATGGGTTGGAGAAGTCCATGACCTTTCCCAGGGGGGTTTTTTATCATTTGACAGGAGTTACATGATTTAATATATTTTATTGTATCTTGGATCATTGTGGGCCAGTAGTATTTTAATTTTAAGTTTGCCAAAGTTTTTGTAATTCCAAAATGTCCACTAAAAACCGAATCGTGATAAGACTTTAATATAGTATTGATTAAATTTTTAGGTATTACTAGCAGGTTTTTAGTTCCGTAGGGAGACCAATTTTTAAAATGTAATAAATCGTTTTTAATACAAAATTGTCTTGACTTTTTTTTATATTTAGAATTAATAGTAGTTTTAATTGCGGTTATTATACAATTACAAAATTCGTCTAATAGTTGATTTTGTTTTAAGTTTTCAATATTAATGTTATCTGTGGGTGTTGATTCATCATTTTCACAATTTGTTAATTCGCTTATTAATATGTTGATATTTTCTACGGGGTATCGAGATAAACAGTCAGCCGCTAAATTCCATGAGCCTGGTTTGTGTTTAATATCTATGTCAAATTCTAATAATTTAAAAATAAATTTGGTTATTCGAGAAGAAGGGTTTTTCATAGTTTTAAAATATTGTAAACTTGAATGATCACTAAATACAGTTATTTTTCTACCAATGAGGTATTCTCTAAAGTAATTAGTGGCAAATACTACAGCCGACATTTCTAATTCTGTAGTGGTGAAATTTCTTTCACCCCCTTTTAATTTTCTAGAAGCGTAACTTATGGGATGTCTTTTTCCGTTTTCGTCTTCCTGTTCAAGTATACCAGATAGCCCCTCTAATGAAGCGTCTGTGGTTACAAAAACAGGATATCCGTCTTTGAAGTGTGCCATAACTGGTGCGGTCGTTATCGCCTTTTTTAAAGTCTCAAAAGATATTTCTTGTTCGTTTCCCCAAATAAATTTATTTTCTTTTTTTGTTAAATTAGTTAGTGGACTTGCAATTTTTACGAAGTCTTTAATATATTTTCTGTAGTAACTGGTGAGCCCAACAAAAGCCCGTACATCTTTAATTTTTTTTGGTTTTGGAAAATTTGCTATTGCTTCTGTGTTCTTTTCCAAAGGTTTTAGTCCAACGTTAGAGACTGTGTGGCCGAGTAATTCTATTTCTGGTTTTAAAAAGGTGCATTTATTTGTTTTTAATTTTAAGCCGGTTTCTTCTAGTCTAATGAAAATTTGTTCTAATCTAGTTAATGCTTGTTCGAAACTGCTTCCAAAACAACATATGTCATCTAGATATGCTATCATGGTTTTATACAAATAGTCGCTAAACACGTTATTTATGATTCTTTGGATGATTATGGCTGAATTTTTAAATCCTTGAGGAATCCTCTTAAAATGAAATAGTCCAAAGTCCGTAATAAATCCTGTCTTATCTTGGTCCTCCTGTTTTATCGGGACCTGAAAATAACCCTGGACCATGTCCATTGTAGAGTAATATTTGGCACCTTCTAAACTCCTAAATAGGTCTTGTGATCGGGGTATTGGGTGTTTGTCAGCGACAGTCTCGTTGTTCAGTTTTCTATAGTCTACCAAGAATCTATATTCACCTTTCTCTTTTTTTGGAATTAAGAATACAGGTGCCGCGTAACTGCTTTTACTAGGTTCAATAATGTCCGCGTCTATCATTTGATCAATTAATTTTTTTAATTTTTCCCTTTGTGACGGGGAAACTCTAAATGGTGGCTGAAAAATGGGTTTATCTGATTTTAATTTGATTTCGCACGGTTCTATGTTAGCACAATTTATATCTAATGGGTCTGATGTGAATAAATGTTTATAATTGTTAATTAGTTTTAAGGCTTCTTTACGTTGTTTGTTATTTAATTCTTGAGAAATTTTGATTACGTTCCCTTGTTTATCGGTGACTTCATTAATAATTTCGTCGTCATAATATTTTTGATTAGTAGTGTATATTGTTTCTACTTTTATATCTGTTAATTCTTTCCTTATATTTGGTGTGTTAGTTTTTACAATATTTGCAATTGTCATTCCTGCAGGAATACTACTGTAAAGATTAGAAAAATTGTAAAGGATTATACCGTCTTCTTTATTAACAATAGGCGATTCTAATGTTAAACATTTGTTTTTGCTTAATCGTTCAATTGGTTCTATTACGTAATTTGTGTCTATTATATTTGTATTTATGTCGTAGTCTTTAATATTTATTTTATGCTTTGGTGGTACATTTATATTGTAATTTGATACTATTTTTCCTATATGTTTTTTATTGTCATTTATGCTTGTTATATTGTATTTTGTTCCTATATTATTAGTATTGCATTGTGTGTTATATTTGTACCATAGTTCATCCATAGGTATTAAGGCATTGTTATTTAATTCCAAGTTTTTATCTTTGAAATTGATGATCAAGTTATTTTTTATGTTGAAATCGTTTCCCAGTAATATTTTGCAGTTTAGACCTTTGATTACGTTCGCTTCAATTGAGTACGGGTTTTTATGTATTTTGACGACTAAATTTATTTTGCCTAATAGTTCTAGTTCGGTATTGTCTGCCCCTGTTATTACAATTTTTTCCTCATTTTTAATAAGAGTCATATCATTAATTAAAGAAAAATCTATGCATGAAATATTAGATCCGGTGTCTATTATAGCATATCTTTCAATACCTTCGAGTTCTACCACTATGGATAATACTCTTGTGTAGTAATTTTTGTCTACATAAGAGCAACTATGTTTATTCATACTTGTTGGTTCATTATCAAAAGAAATATCTAAATATTTGTTTTTTAGTTTATTATTTTCAATCGTTGAATTGTTATTTTCGTTTTTATTAATAGGATATATATTATTATAGTTTTGTAAAAGGTTATTACTTTTTTCTTCGGGTAATGATAGTATTCTAATTTTTATAAAAGTATTTCGAAAGGTAAATTTTATCATATTAGAAACGATGTCCCATTTTTTGTTGTCCAAGCCAGAACATATTTTAGGTAACGCTAAGTTTTTTATATTATTTTCTATGCAAAATTGTTTTGTTTTTTCTAAGGTTCTGAAAATATTAGAATACGTAGGTTTATCATTATATTTGTCTTTCGTAATCAGATATAATAACCATTGGTCGTCTATTCTTAGGTAAGCTATTTCGTTAGTGTTTTTATTTTGATTAATTAACTGTTTTATATTATTGAATTTGTTTTTAAATTTTAACGCTATTCCCTGGGACATTGTGAGACATTTGCTGACGCAGTGGCCTATTGCCCAGTTTTTGTCTAATGAAAATATATCTCCGGTTACTTCTAAATAATCACACGTTGGCATAGTATTCGTATTATTGTTGAGTATAAAGTTTTGAAATTCTGATTCTGGTGTCTGGTTATTTTTTAGATACATGTTTTCAATTTCTGTTTCGCTTATATCAAGGTTTTCATTAACAACGTTTTTATTTAATTTATGGTCGTACCACTTTTTAATAAAGTGTATATAATTATTTTTCTCTATTCCTTTTATTTCATTACAGGTTATATTATTTAGTTCATAAGTGTGTTTCCGAGTTAGCTGATCCGATTTTTTTTCCAACCCGGACCCTAATCGTTTTTTGGAACTTTACAATTATCCGCGTAATGACCTCTCTCGTTACACCTATAGCAAGTAACTCTCTCCGATTCTTTCGTGTAACGGTCTTCTTTATATTTCCTTGGTGTTCTTTCTTGACTGCTTTCTCTACTGTATTGTTGGTTTTTTGGGTAACGTTTTTTTTCGTAGTTGTATTGACTACGATGGTTATAATTTTCTCTTGTTTCCCTGTCTTGGTTATCTCTTTGTTTATACTTCATAAAATCTCTGTCATAACTTCTATCTCTACTACATTCCCTAGAACTATCATAATTATTGTTCCTATTTTCCCTAGAGTATGATCTGCCTCTATTGTTATTGTTGTCTTTGCTATTTTCTCTAGAATATTTATCATACGACCTAGAGGGGTAAGGACTATTATCTCTTTTATGGTACCTTCTCTCTTCACTTTCATTTCTCCTGTACGGGTAAGGGCTGTTGTTTCGGTACTCGCGTGTGTCATAGTAGTAGTCTCTTTTCCTATTATAACTTCGTCCCCTGTTTTCATTATAATCGCGATTATTATTATTTTGTTTATTGTCGTCATCAAAATATACCGATTTATTTTGACTTTTTACTAATAAGTTTAATTTTTGTATGTCATCACTTAATTTGTTTATATATCTTTTGTTCTCTCGTTCTCTATCTTCGAATTGTTTTGATTTTAGGTTTAATTGTAGTACCTGTTCATTTAAGATTTCTGTATATTCACTCATATCATCTTTTTTATTTTTTATCCTAAACTGCATGAGTTCAAATTTCTTTAAATTTTCCTTTAAGTTTTTTAAGCTATTATTGTCTTGCATCGAAATTGATTGTAAAATGTTATCCTTTAAGCCCTTTAAAGTATATCCACAGATTTCTTTTTCACTCATGTTTTTATTTATCTGCCTACATAATCTTTCTATCTCAGCTAAGTAACTGTTGGTATGTCTCCGTTTTTCTAGCTTAGTTTGTAATATCGTGTCGTGTCCTATGGATTCAAATTCATTTAAAAATGTTTCCTCTAATTCTTTCCATGACCAATTTTCTTTTAGGTCTTCGAGGTTTTCAAAAAATATACTGGCTGTTCCTTTTAAGAAAATTGAAAAGTATTTTAATTTATCTCTCTCACTCCATTCATTAATGTCGCTAACCTTGTTATATTGCTTAAAAAAATTCCTAACGTCCTCATTCCCAGTGAAAGTATCAGGTTTAATTATAATGGTTTTTTCATTCATTCTCCTTTTGTTTGGTGTATTTTGTAGGGACGAAATGGAATTTCTATTTAAATTAGGATTGGTTTGATTTTTTGTTGCGCTATCTTTGTTAAACTCTATTTCCTGATATACGTGTTTTGAGTTTTCGTTAGACGTAATCGTATCTTCCAAATGTATTAAATTATTTTGATATATTTGGGTGCTTTGATCTTGAGAGTTACTACTAGGTATATTTGAATTGTCTAAGATTTTGTCCACTCTATTTGAAAATGAATTTACACTATCGTTTAAGTTGTCATATAATACTAAGGGTGTTGAATGAGTGGCTGGTGTGTTTTTGTTGCGATCTTTTTGATCTGGACTTGAATCGAATAGCTCAGCGTCTTTCAGTATTTTTTTTAAATCAATTTTATTAGTAATCGAATTATTAAGAATTGTATTACGTTTTTCAACGTCTAATGACTCGTCCACGTCTTCCAAAGTTATTACTCCTCTTAAATATCTACTTAATCTAGCTCTTAATTCGTTAGTATTTCCTGTAGTTTTTAGATTTTTATTTTCGCAATATTGTATCAGAAATGGTTTTTTGAGCGTATAGATGTCTGTTGCCGTATTTATCGTTACAGAAAGCTCTGATTTAGTGTCTTTAAGTTGATTCATTAAACTGTCTTTCTACTTTGGCATATTACATGAGGTTTAATTATGATTAAATGCTTTTAACTGAAAATGTATATCTAAATTACAATAACAAAAAAAAAACCCGAAAAATTTAATTTACCTAGTAAGAAGTTTTATTAAATTTATTATAAATAGGTATTATGGGCGTTTGTTCAGAAAACTTATACTACTAGATTAATATTATATTATTATGTAAGGTAAATCTAATTAAATAATAATTATTGCTTCTTAAATTAAATATATATAAATAAACACTAAAAATTGGTTAACCACAAATGCATAAACTATAGATAGCATACATACAAAATATAACGCTAAAATTATGGATCCAATTGGTCGTAGTCTTCTAGCTATGAAAGTACAATCTGACGGGACAGTTCAAAACGCGATGTGCGTTAAACACACAACAATTATTGTATTTAAATAAATTAAAACACAAACAAACAAAAACAAAAACACAAATGTTAAAAGAAATTCGAGTCGTGGGTTGCGAATGACGTTGGGCGCCACTGTTGTATACCTATCTCTCGATGGTACACAAAAAGGATAATAACATATACTACTGAATTAACTTTATTAAACAAAAACAAACATACAAAAAAATACGAGTCTCCAACAACGACCACGGTACTCAATGTCTCACCAGGAGGCCCGTACTGTCCCTCTACCACAATGCTTACGTCTTTAAGTATTATTTTACAAAGTACTACCTCAGCACATTTGCTTCATTGGCCTATTATTCCGAATATTGTGGTATATATTATTTTTATTATTTAATTATTTAGCATATACAACAGCCTATACGCTATTCCCTCTCTTTTTTGAATTCCTAACGCTAGTTATAATTGTGAAATGACTTTTGCAGTAAAATGTGTGCCATTGTCCGACCTCACTACTCTGGGTGGGCCATATGTTACTATTAGTTTTAACAAAAGTTCTGTCGTTGATTTAGCGTCCGCGTTTTTGTATGGTCTAGCAAAGCAAAATTTTGTTGCTCAGCATGTGGCAACTAATATGTATTTACAACCTGGTGAGCTTAACATAGGTTCTATATAATCAATATAAATCTCTTGGAAAGGAACACCATTTATGATCTTATTTGATTGTAACATTCCAGCCGCTGGTTGTTTATTTGGTTTACGTTGTTGACATTTCCTGCATGAAATTACATAATTTTTTATATCCTTTTGCATAGTAGGTCAATGATATCGCGATCGTATTTTATTAAACACCTTATGAACACCTAAATGTGCAACTGCCATTTTTTCGTTATGAAAATGTTCGATTACTTCATTAATTAAGCTAGCTGGCAATGTTATTACTAATTTTGGAATACCTTTATAAATATCCCTATAATACATAAGCCTATCATCATTGTTTATTACGTACGATTTCGCCTTCCTAACCCACTTTATTTCTGAGACTCGGGATTTAGAATTGCTCCAGTTATGTTTTGTAAAAAATCATCACGCGTTTGCAACAAATGAGCGTTAATAGGTTCTACCAGTGATATTGTATGCTGTGTTGACGTAAATGTAGAAATTGTTATGTCAATTTTTGTGTCACAAAAAATGTATTTTATCATATTTAAGATAGTACACCAGTTTAATGTTTCTGAGTCAAAAGTAATTTTGGGTATAGCTATTTTATTAATGTTTTATGTACTACAAAACATCACTTTTAACAACTTTAAAGTGATGAACAATGATTTGTATGTTGATTTTTCATAAAATGTTGACTTTGTAATTAAATAGATTATAAACTGACTATTAAAATTTAAATAAGCGATTTGACCAATTTTTTTGTTTTGTGCCTTTAATTCGTTTACGTGGTCATATTTATTTTTAAATGTAATACTAATCCCACTGTTCATTTCAAAATCTTATGAAACACAATGCACTAAGTGAAATGTTTCATCGAAATGTCGCTAAACAAATCTTGATTGACCTGTTGAATACCAAAGTTAAATATAACTCCCTGGTCATTATTATGCATAAAATCATCATAAGAAATAGAATTGTATAATTGTTCAGTATAATTTACATTAACCATATTTGTGTCTGATTCGGTATCATATTTAATTTGTGCTGATTTATCAAAACCTGTTGGGCGCCTTGATAGAAAATCAGCCGCCTTGTTAAAAATACCTTGTTTATATATTATATTAAATTCATATCCTATTAGTTTCGTCCTTATGCGATTTAATACATATGAATCTGATTTTAATTTTTGAAGTCCTACTAAATTTTTGTGGTCTGTCCAAACTGTACATTTTTTACCAAACAAGTGTTGTCTAAAATGAGTACAACCAAAAAACAAAGCCGTCGCCTCAAGTTCTAACGCTGAATAATTTTTTTGTGCTGGTAACAATTTTTTCGCACCAAAAGACACCGGATGAATATTACCGTCGTCATCTCTGTGCTGTAAAATAACACCTAACCCCAATAAAGACGCGTCTGTTACTAAAATAGTGTCAGCATCTTCGTTGTAATGCATTAAAACTGGTGGCGCTATTAATTTATTTTTTAATTCATTAAACGCGTTTTCATGATTTTTTCCACATTTTATGTTATCTTTTTTCGTTTTGAAATCACCTTTTGTTAACTCAGTCAAAGGAAAAGTGATTTTGCTAAAATTTGGGATGTACCTTCGAAAATTATTTGCAAATCCCAAAAAACTACGTAATTGGTTTATGTTAGTCGAAGAATTTACTTGTGTAATTGTTTTAAGCCCTTCGTCTGTTGGACGGATACCTTTGTTATCAATTATATTTCCTAAAATCTTTAACTCTGTATACCCAAATTTACATTTTGACAATTTCAATTTTAGATTATACTGTTTAAATCTTTCCAGGGTTTTTTCTAAAGAATATAAGTGATCATCAAAAGTTTTCCCAAAACATGTGCAGTCATCAATATAATATAATTTACATTAATTTTGTAATTTAAATTTGTCATAATTTTATTCATAGCTTCCTGATATTTGCTTGGGCCATTACAAATTCCCATTGGCATACGTTTAAATTGATATTTCCCAGTCATAGTACAAAACGCTGTTAGCTCTTTAGATTTTTCGCTTAATTTAAAGTGATGAAAACCAGACATAGCGTCCATACATGAAAAAAATTTGTTTCCCGCCAGACAATCGCAAATACTTTACGATAATTACATTAGCAATAAACCGCTGGCAATTGATAAGAGGCCCAGTGTCTCCCAAACCCCTTAATATGTACAAATTCCAGATACCATAATTGTTCATTTGCATACAATAATTGCTATGCTATACAGTGCAGCCACAAAAACACACATAAAACATAAAACATTTAAAAAAGTACTACAAATTAAAATTTAAATAATACAAATCTGCCAAACTAAGCGGACGAGTCCAACAAAAATGTCAGTTTAACTGAAAAAAACAATTTGAAAATATCTAAAGGAAAATTTTGCTCAATTTCGAGATATACATTTTGAAAGTGAAAGCATACACGGCAATATGCACGCGAACCGACAACCGTCAAACGCAAATTTTCGAAAAACGATTTGAACGTGTTCCGGGTAAGCGCGGGCTCTAAAACTAACACCGATGAAAAGGGGAGGTAGTGTTTTAAAATGTATGAAAATATCTAAAGGAACACTTTGCCCGATTTCGAGATATAATTTTTGAAAGTGAGTGCATACACGACAATATGAACGCGAAAAACGATTAGATGCTGTTTGTGTGATCAAAAAAGCCTACATTGAACATTTTATAAGTTCGATTTACTTAATTGTATTGAATCACATTATTTTCTTTTATTTATTGTTTAAAGTATTGTTTTAAACCTAAAGAATAAAAATATATATGCATTTGTTTTGGAATGAATCATTTTGAATAACCCTGTATAGTGTATACTATATACATATAGTATATTTTATAAAATTGCATAACAAACTTATATCATTTTTACTCAGATTATAATGTTTTGGCACACCAATATAGCTCTCAAAATAGTTTTTGTGTATGGTTTTTCGATATAAGGCGGGATGCACACTGAAGAAACTAGTTTCATGTAACCAATTTCACGAAACTAGTATTATGAAATTTATTTCATATTAGCTGTATACTGATGAAACTAAAATGATGAAACTAGATGAAACTAAATGCCTATATAACTAACTAAATGTGCCTATAGTTTCAACAATGTCGTCTGATGATGAGGATGTGTTTATGTTGTATTGGTGGCTTCGAAACAAAAAAAGGAACCGTAGATATTGGATTTATCCACTTTTACAAGATAGACAGCATAGTAGTTATGTAGTTGCAAAGGAATTAACCGCCGATGAGGATAAATTTCAAAGTTTTTATAGAATGTCTCAAGTTGCTTTTCACCGTTTAGTGCAGTTAGTTGGACCACATATAACAAAGAAAGATACTAACTGGAGAATGGCTTTGAAACCAGAAGAAAAACTCTGTAATATATCTAAATGCTGTATTATATATTTATATATTATAATATATGAATTACTATATTTAAATTTGGTAACATTCAAATATAACATAAATAATGTGCATGTATAAAATACAAAACGTATTAACATGCTTCCAAAGTATTAATTAAAAACCGTCATAACTGATGAAACTTTATGAAACCAAACTATATGAAACCAAAATCACAAGTTTCATGAAACTCAGTGTGCATATCTCTTTGGTTTTTAATTGAATGGAAATTTTCATGAAACCGGTTTCTTAAAATTAGTTTCTTCAGTGTGCATCCCGCCTAATATTTAAAGTTTATAAATAAAATATAGATAGATAAGAATATAGGTTATCCAAAAATAGAATTCTGTGCAATTATTCAAATGATTGTGTATTGTCTTATTTGACTTCTGTCTTGTTTTTGAGTTTGTACAATACACATTGTGCTCTATTTTATACTCATTTATACTTCACTTTTGAACATTTCACATCTTGAAGTCGTAAGTGAAGATCTGATAATTAACAATCCTTTATTGGTACCTAAGTAATTATTTTAAATTAAACATACCCCTAGGAGCGTTTATGATAATTTAATAAGAAATCGGACTGTGCAGAGGTCTGGGTACATAGGTAATAGGTTTATTGTGAATTTCTAATAAATTATACTATTTCTACAGTATATAATTTTTAATTAATACATTAATTCAATAAAAACAATTTTTTTTTTATTATTCTTTGTTCGAATTCCAATTTTTTTATTTTTTACAAATTTGCTGACATCCATTCATACAAAGTAAATAATTTTTAATTAATACATTAACAAGACACATTAATTTGATAAAAACAAGTTTTTTTTATTATTCTTTATTCTAATTCTAATTTCATATTTTCAACAATTTTGCTGGCATCCATTCATACATAGTAAATAATTTTTAATTAATACATTAATTCGATAAAAACAATTTTTTTTTTATTCTTTGTTCTAATTCCAATTTTTTTTATTTTTAACAAATTTGCTGACATCCATTCATTCATTGTATATAATTTTTAATTAAAACATTATCAAGACACATTAATTCGATAAAAACAAGTTTTTTTTATTATTCTTAATTCTAATTCTAATTTTACATTTTTAATAAATTTGCTGACATCCAATTACACATAGTAAATAATTAAAACCTTAAAACATTAAATCAATAAAAACAAATAATTATTCTAAATTATATTTCTAAATTTTTAACAAAACCATTCATCATGTTCAACAACATTGATTCGGAACAATCTAGTGGATCTAAATACGTCATGTCCAGTGCTCGAATTGGAAATATAAAAGAAGGGGTACTAAGAAACTTTAAAAAAAAATAGCGTCCCCTCAATAATTGAAATCAATGCAAATTAAAAATTGAAGAAGGGGTACGCTTAAAAAAATAAAGATAAGAAGGGGAGCTCCGTCCGCCTGCGTCCCCCCTCAATTCGAGCACTGGTCATGTCAAAACTCTCTCCACTTATCGAGAACAATAATATGCTACAAGTGACGCTTAAAAAAAAAAAATAAGTGGACGCATTCAAAAAGTTAGTCTAAACAACAGAGTTCACGCCGTCGCCGATTATATCAGATTCAAATACCCATCTTTAATAAATGAATCTGTTAAGATGTCTGACCCAAGAATCATAGATAAATGCAAAGAGGTATTTAAAACAAATAATATCAAGAAACTAAGTATTAATGTAGTCCATGCATTGTCAGCGAGCAACTCAACGCTGTGCAAACTCATTAGAGGAAATACAAAATATAACATCCATGTAAACCCAAAAGGTGTAATAACTAACAAAAATGATTTGATGTTATGTCCATATTCAGCTTTGAATGAAATTTGTTGACAAAAAAAAATTACTAAAAGTAAAAAAAACTTTATGCGTTTACTACGTAAGAATCAAAGGTTTCATAAAATAAACGAGAAAATCTCTTCACCTGTATGTTTTGACAAAGATTTCCAAACAGATTCTGACACGACTTCAAAAGAAATACTGAGAGATGTTAAGCGGAAACTAGATTTTAAAATCAACTGTGAAATAGGAACTAAAATTTCACAGTGTGCAGTGATAAAGCAAGGAAATGAAACATTAGAGAGTGATTGCAAAGACATCAAACTTGATTGGACCTTAGATGCTTTGAACAATAGTATTCTTAGATCTGGTGAAATTAAAATGATTAAAGAGTCAAATCACTCTTTGATTTCTGACTATTCCAATATTATCACATCTAGAGAACCAAAATTTACACATTCACCACAAACCGTTGATTTTAAACAACATAAAAGTTATGCTGACTGTAATAATTCTTCTCTTGTTGAATCTATAACGGTATTAGAAGAGGTGGATGATGCTGTAACTCGAAATAAATTGCCAAGATCTATTTTCGCTTGTAGCACTCCTGAGGCAGACACAAAAGCACTCCCCAGAAATTCCAAAAACATATTTCCGATGTAAATAAGTGGGGACCCAGAAAACAAAAAAGAAAAAAGATACAATTTTTCATATCTTAACACTATAGAGGGAACTTTTGAGTTATCCATTTGTGAATGGAATAAACTTGAAAAATTGTCTAATGTAGATGATAGAAATTCAAAAGACCTTAGAAATATGTTAATTAGAGAGAAGTTTGTAACTGTTAATATTTCTTGTGTTCTGTCCATAAAAAGTGTTAATAAAAATAAATGTGGTGACTTCACAAGTATTTATGGATACTGCAGACACAACACTTGTAAAAGTTTTAAGTTTGTAAGTAGTTATAAAATGGGGATTCCAGGACCACAACCACAACCCCCGCGACCCTCCACAACATTCCCCCGCTACATAACCCCCGCGACCCTCCACAGCATTCCCCACCGTAACCCACCGTGACCCGCCGCCAATCCATCGCCGCCGCCGCCGACTCACCGCCTGAAAAACCTTAGTCGTCAACGTTACCGACTTGATTTTACCCCCTCTCTCCAAACTCGGTAACGTTATCAACTGTGCGTTATCAAATTTGATAAGGAACAATTATACCATAAAATATTCGGTGATAATACGCTAACCTTCCCCTTTAACTTCTCCTTTTAATAATAAAATTATTACAATATTCTGGGTTAGAATCGAACTCGGTACGACGGTATTATTCCGTACGCATTATCCCAATCCGACTCTACGACCATTGAAATAAATAATTAAAAATAAATTATATATATTGTTCAAACATGTATATAATATTAAAACTATTACACATTTTTAATATTACCTAATACAAAGCGCCTCTAATTAGCGTTATACTATACTGTGCGTACACAACTCGTAATGTTTTCTGATAATTTTTGGTTATGTCTTTAAGTATCAATGATACAATCAATAAAAATATTAAATAACACATTTCAATGTACATAGAATTTATTGAATATTTATAAGAAAAATACAAGTTGTTTAGTTTATCAATTTGTTTTATTAATAAAAATAATATTTAAATGAAAATAGTTTTACATATAGGTTATTTACAATGTTCTTACTTCTCTGTCAAAGGGGTTGTAAGTTATAATTTGATCATGTAATATTAAACAATAAGCAGATGTTGATGCTGGAAACGCTTCATCGGTCTCAAATTCAATCCTTAGGTCTACTGTTGATGTTTTGATATTATCGTTTTGCTTACTCATATCGATAACTATTATCGGGGCATAATTCTTAAAATCTGCCCGACTCAATAATGTTGTGACGTTCTCACGAGCATAATAAGACAAATATACTTTCAAGTTTTGGAACTTTTCTAGTTTACGGGACACCCTAAATGTTGGCATTTTTTTTTCTGAAATATATGTAAATCCACGTTTTAAAAACGATGGTGCAAACCAAAATTGGCGCTGATCATTAGTTTTTGAGTTATCGCAATTTGAAAATGGACTTTTTTACGGGACTATACTAAATACGTACTTTCTATCAATAATTTAATGTTCAATATTGGTGCAGTTCCACTGTACCGATGACTATTATGATGGTGTATAGAGTTCGAATCCCTATGTATAATTGTGATTTTTTGCACTTTTTCTCGGAATTTTTTTCCAAATTCATGTAAATATATAATACGAATAATTATTTATACCGTATTGAGCGTCGCTTCGCTCCGCAGCTCCGTTCGCTTTGCTCACTTCGCAAAACTCCCTTCGCTTGCTTCGCAAGCTCATGTCGCACCCGCTCGGCTACGCCGAGCGCATTCAAATCGATAGCAACCCTCGATTTGCTGTGCAACGTGGGGATGTTTCGGTTTGATAATCGTAATGTGTATAAAATACTGTGTATCTCAATACGGAAAAAAATAATAATAACAAATATTTATTATACTTTCCCCCTCAACCTTTAAAAAAAAAAAGTGCAAAAAATCACAATTATTCATTGGGATTCGAACTCTATACACTACCATAGAAGTCATCGGTACAGTGGAACTGCACCAATAGTAAACAAATTAGAGATGACATAAAAGTACGTATTTAGTACAGTCCCGTAAAAAAGTCCATTTTCAAATTGCGATAACTCAAAAACTAATGATCAGCGCCAATTTTGGTTTGCACCATCGTTTTTAAAACGTGGATTTACATATATTTCAGAAAAAAAAATGCCAACATTTAGGGTGTCCCGTAAACTAGAAATATACCCAAGTTTTTAAACTTACAATGATCAAAACGTGACATTGGTTTAGCACCACTATTTTTTCTATCACTTTGAAATCCAATGATAACATACCGTGGTTTCTCTAACTTGTTGGTTGTTTTTACTTTCCAAGAATGTGTAGTATTTTGTGGTAGAAAAGGATATTCACATAATTCCCATGTTCTAAACGCACACGTGATGGGTTTATGACTGTCGATTACTCTTAAAAGCGTAATTTTTTCTCTATCACTGACATTTTCGAAATATTTATTTTTACGTCTTTAAGTTTAGACGCTTCTGCTTCGTGTATTATATCATTTTTAAATATTTTAATAGCGTTAATATCCAGTGACGATCTATTCATAACTAACTGTTGGTTACAGTTTATTAAAACACGGTTATAATCCTCACAAAATCCGAACAAATCACTGAGATTAAAACATGTACAAATTTAAAACATGTATATAATGAACATTGCTCTGGTGATATGTCATATCAAGAGTTTAAAACTTTTTGTGCAACATGTTGGAATCGAGATAGATTTGCATTTATTGTTATATGTAAAGACAGTGATCGCGATAACGGGCGTTATCGATTAGGTTTCGATACCTATGTAGTTATATAAAGCACAACATCACCATCACCATCACCCCCATAACTATATAAGTAACTATAATACATAAGTTCTAGACATAAGTGTTTATGTGTTCAAACTGATCAATTGTTTCTACAAGTTTTTATTATACACCATGTTTGATTGTGAAAAGTGCCCCAGCTCTTTCACTTAGACATATTAAAACCTACAAAGGTGAACGAAACCCTTGTAAACTGTGTAACTCTACATTTAAGTATAGTTCAGCGCTAAAACGTCATGAAAAAAATTTGCACAGTAAACATATGCCCGAAGATTCAACAACATCTAAATTAAAAACAGTAGCACCTTCTTCAAACACTGTATATATAAAACCTAATTCACACGAAGACGATATTTCAACTTGAAATGAAATAGCTAGGGCTAAAGAAAATATCAAACGTAAATATATTGCATTAAAAAGTGGAGAGAGCAATATTCGTCAGTTAATAAACCAAACGTTTAAGCCAATAATCGAACCATTAAACAAAATATCTAATAAACAGGAAGAGCTTAACGAAGAAAAAGATTCACGTAATCAATACTATAATAAAGTTAAAGATGATTCACTAGAATCTAGATGATAATAAATATCAAGAAAGAGTAAATACATGGTTCAAGTCTATGGATATAGATAAAACTTATGGGCCTAAGAAACATTATGATAAGCGTATTACTATAGGTAATAAAGAAGTAGAATTTAATAAAAACAGTTCATTAATTGAAGAAAACGAATATATGCTAACACCTGGTATAGTACGTTTATTATTCAACAAGAATCCGTCAGTATATACAGAACAAGATTTAGAAATATATAAAACAATTCTGATTAAGACTTCTGCACATTTAACTCTAGATAACAAGATTAAAACCACGGGGAATAAATATAAAAATATAATTTCTAAATTATTTCCATCAGGCGGTGGTCTGTCTAAAAAATTAAAAAAAAAAAAAAAAAAAAAAAAAAAAAAAGTGGTTAGGATTCCCTAGCTCGCATAATAGTTGGATAAATAAGAGTGATATTAAAATATAACAACATTTAATATCTAAACATGGATGTGTTCGGACGTAACTCGTCTAGTAAACAAAAATCATTAATAGATGACGGTAATCGGACCGTCAAGAATAAATTAAATATACACAGTGGATTGATTGATACCAACTCAGAAAAAATCAGGATTTTTACTGCAAATTCAAATGAAATGAATAATTCAATTAAAATATTGGTGTAAAAAATAGAAGAAATGAAAGAATCTATACAAACATTATACAATATTTATCACAATGAACAAACTCATAATTCAGATGTAGAAGATTAGCTATAAGTAATAATTATTAATTATATGACTTGTACATTTTATTTAAAAATAAAGTTAAAATATTACATTATACATATATATTTGTTTTTATTAATTATTTACAATTTCTTTTACATTGAATGTATACAATAAAAATAAACATACTACATTTGTATACAATTTAAAACCATGAATTTTTCGTTAATTGTTATCTTCGTTGTTCATAAGTTCTCTGGAACAAAATTATAAAATAAACATTTTTAAATATATATATATATATATATATATATATATATATATATATATATATATATATATAAATATATATATATATATTTATATGTATATATATATAAATTTAAGAACATTTAATTTTTACTCATTCTATTTTATAATGACCCCAGGGTAAAGTATCAACTCTATTTCCCATCACATATCTTTTATCATCATAACGGTTTAATGCAAGCTTGTTTGTTAAAATAGTTTTTACCTCATGTTTATAAGATCTAAAAGAAGTCATGGTCTATAAGCTGAATAGTTATTTTTAGGTTTTATTTAATTTAAGCCTTCGAATAAACAGTTTTTATAATCCTCTATTGTCATTTGAGTTTTAACCACCGCTTTCGATATGCCTTTGGCTTTAATATTTTCTTGGCCCACTAAATTATATCCATACGCCTTGGCTCGTAGGGCGACAAATTCATATATTGATGCGCCTCCAGTCTCATCAGTGAAGGTTCCCGGTAATTTTTTTCTTTCTGTTCTATAACATGCATGATCAGGTGGGAAGTTAGATGTGTCTAACTGTTCGAGTAACCCATGTTTACTAAGAACATCACTATAGAAATCAGAAGTTTGAAGTGAATATATCAGTGAATCTGTCAAATGATTAATAAAATAATTTATAAAACAGTTTTTTTTTTTTTTTTTTCTAATTTTTTAGACAGACCACCGCCTGATGGAAATAATTTAGAAATTATATTTTTTTATTTATTCCCCGTGGTTTTAATCTTGTTATCTAGAGTTAAATGTGCAGAAGTCTTTATCAGAATTGTTTTATATATTTCTAAATCTTGTTCTGTATATACTGACGGATTCTTGTTGAATAATAAACGTACTATACCAGGTGTTAGCATATATTCGTTTTCTTCAATTAATAAACTGTTTTTATTAAATTCTACTTCTTTATTACCTATAGTAATACGCTTATCATAATGTTTCTTAGGCCCATAAGTTTTATCTATATCCATAGACTTGAACCATGTATTTACTCTTTCTTGATATTTATTATCATCTAGTGAATCATCATTAACTTTATTATAGTATTGATTATATATACAGAATTTCAAAAGTCTTATTATGCTCGTGAGAACGTCACAACAGTATTGAGTCGGGCAGATTTTAAGAATTATGCCCCGATAATAGTTATCGATATGAGTAAGCAAAACGATAATATCAAAACATCAACAGTAGACCTAAGGATTGAATTTGAGACCGATGAAGCGTTTCCAGCATCAACATCTGCTTATTGTTTAATATTACATGATCAAATTATAACTTACAACCCCTTTGACAGAGAAGTAAGAACATTGTAAATAACCTATATGTAAAACTATTTTCATTTAAATATTATTTTTATTAATAAAACAAATTGATAAACTAAACAACTTGTATTTTTCTTATAAATATTCAATAAATTCTATGTACATTGAAATGTGTTATTTAATATTTTTATTGATTGTATCATTGATACTTAAAGACATAACCAAAAATTATCAGAAAACATTACGAGTTGTGTACGCACAGTATAGTATAACGCTAATTAGAGGCGCTTTGTATTAGGTAATATTAAAAATGTGTAATAGTTTTAATATTATATACATGTTTGAACAATATATATAATTTATTTTTAATTATTTATTTCAATGGTCGTAGAGTCGGATTGGGATAATGCGTACGGAATAATACCGTCGTACCGAGTTCGATTCTAACCCAGAATATTGTAATAATTTTATTATTAAAAGGAGAAGTTAAAGGGGAAGGTTAGCGTATTATCACCGAATATTTTATGGTATAATTGTTCCTTATCAAATTTGATAACGCACAGTTGATAACGTTACCGAGTTTCGAGAGAGGGGGTAAAATCAAGTCGGTAACGTTGACGACTAAGGTTTTTCAGGCGGCGAGTCGGCGGCGGCGGCGATGGATTGGCGGCGGGTCGCGGTGGGTTACGGTGGGGAATGCTGTGGAGGGTCGCGGGGGTTGTGTAGCGGGGGAATGTTGTGGAGAGTCGCGGGGGTTGTGGTTGTGTAGCGGGGGAATGTTGTGGAGGGTCGCGGGGGTTGTGGTTGTGGTCCTGGAATCCCCTTTTTATAACTACTAATGAGTGTGAGGTTTTAAGAAAGGTATTCTCTGAGAATAAATCGAAAGAGAAAATTACATTTAAAGTTGGAGACAGGGTTCGAATTACCAGATTTAAACAAAAATTTGCCAATAAATATGATCCTAATTGGACTCGTGAAATATTTATAATAAACGAAATTGTGTACACATCTCCTATAACTTATAAAATAAAAGATATTGATGGTGAAATTATTGAGGGGACTTTTTATACAGGGGAACTCCAGAAATCTAAATTTTAATTTTTATGTTGAAATTCAACATAAAAATTTTATTATTTCAAAAACATTTTGAAATAATTATTTTAAACGTAAATTATAGGAACAAATTAAATAATTAGAGAAAAATAAACAAAGTGAAAAAGATCAACTAATTAGTTTTAAGTGAAAAAGATCAACTAATTAGTTTTAAGTGAAAAATATCAATAAATTAGTTTTAAGTGAAAAATATCAATAAATTAGTTTTTAGTGAAAAAAATCAATAAATTAGTTTTAAGTGAAAAATATCAATTAATTTGTTTTAAGTGAAAAATATCAAAAGTGCGCAGGACAGGCACTTATATACTACTGCTCTTCGTCTACTGGTCCTACATACTGGCCATCTCTTCAATACCGCCTGCCTGACATTTTAGACTACTTCATTGGGTTATAACACGGCCCGTGCATGCACATTACGTCAGTTTATGCCGCCGGGCTGATTATTATCAATCGTCCGACTTATATCACGACAAGCTCTGTCGAAAATACACCTTCCCACTACAAATATACCGTACGTGATGTTCAAGGTCGATAAAGCTCACGACTTGGCCAATGACAGTATTTTTGTATTTCACATAATACGGTAATGACGATTGTATAACGGGGCTACTAAGTCCATACGTTTTGCCAGTTAATTACGTACAACGTATCTACATATAATAATACCGATTTAGAACAATATCTTTTTTAAATATATCAATGTTATTTATAAATGTAATACTAAAATAAAAAGAAATTATTATATTTATTAAAAAAAAAGCGTGTGTAGTGATTGTGCGAGTTTTCGCCCACCATCAACAGACCGTCTCACAGTTTAAATACAGTAAAAATCAGTTATATATTTCAGTAACTACTTTAAGAAGTGATTGTGGTCTGGAATATAAAAATACTGAAGTAAAGGTTATATTGGATAAATTTGGAATAAAACATGAGAGGAGTGTACCATATACACCTCAACAAAATGGCAAAGCAGAAAGATCATTGCAAACAATTGTAGAAGTGGCCAGAACTATGTTATAGAGCAATAATTTGTCTATGACACTTTGGGCAGAGGCAGTGAATACAGTCGTGTATACAATAAATCGTACAGGTAACACAGATCAAGAAGGAAAAATACCTTATGAGTTATTGTTCAATATATTACCAGATATAAATCATCTGAAAATGTTTGGTAGCGAAGTATATGCACATATACTAAAAGAAAAACGAAGAAAATGGGATAAAAAGGGTAGAAAAGGCATCTTTGTTGGATACTCGGAAGAAACTAAAGGATATCGTATATGCTTTGATGGAAGAGAAATTTCACTAAGCAGAGATGTAATATTCAAAGAGTCAACAAGACCATTTACAGCTACACAAGTAAAAATCATAAATGAAGAAGAAGATGAAGAAGTAAATTCAGAAGCTGAAGCTGAAGATGAGGAAGTCAACAGCGAAGACGAAGAAAAACTGGACGATAATAAACAGATGCCAGTAGAAGTAGAGGATCAACAACAGATGATACTCAAAGACAGAGAAAAACTCAATTGACCTATTAGGTATAGTGATGCATTATTTTCAGCATGTAATGACCCAGTTACATATGAAGACGCGATGACAGGTGACTATTCTGATGATTGGAAGGCAGTTTGGCGATAGTGAGGATTCCTATCACCAAATGACTCCTTACAACAAACGTATTCAAATACAAAACGTGAGTTTATTAACTATTCGACAAATTAACAAAAGAGTACTTGAAACCGCGGTTGTGACGGTTGGGGGCGTCGTCGTCACGACGACTTGGTCCAGTGCCATGATATCCATCAGCGACTGCATGGCGCTGGATTCAATCGGATAAAACACGAGAGGACGATCGGACCACGTGGCCGCTCGGGCTTGTCGCGCGGACGTTCGCGACGGTACGCACTCGCGACGATAAAAAAAAAAAAAAACTGAACTCGCGACGGCGAAATAACGAGAACTCGCGACGGCGAAATGACGAGAACTCGCGACGGCGAAATACGAAAAATGTGAAACACGGGACCACGAGGTCACCAGTGTAATGATCACGTCGAGGTCACCAATTTAGCGACAGTGGAGTAATATCGCTAATAGACTTCGTTAAATAAGTATAACACCATTGAAGTTAAGTTTACGTGTATAATAAATAATAATAATTACAAAAATATGACAAAGTATATAAAACAGTATAATAAACGAGGTTCGACAAGAACGATGGACTCGAGCCGACGGGAGCGAAAATGTCGACGTGCTTCGCGTTCGGTGAGTCGAGAACGAGAGCGAGCCAGCTCGACTTGAGCGGTCGCCGTAACCGTCGAATTCGAACGGTCGAGCTTGCGGACGGTGGGGGAGCTTTTTACAATACAAATATAAATTAAATACAAAAATTCACACAGACAAATAGGTACAATAATAAATAGATCTAATTTCGTGAAGACGGTCTTTTTCGATAAGTTTGCGGTGAAATCGTGCAGGTGCGGTAACGGGTAACGATCGGCAGTCGTGACGGCGTTGAGACGTCGATAATCGCCACAGGGGCGGAACGTACCATCCTTTTTGGCGACGAGAAGTAGCGGACTAGCCCATGAACTCGACGACGGTCGACAGATGCCTTTCTGTCGCATAAACTCGAATTCCTGTCGAGCGATTCGGAGTCGGTCGGGCGGTAGTCGTCGCGGGCGCGAGTAGAGCGGCGGGCCGGTCGTATGTAGTTCGTGTACTACGTCGTGTCGGAAATGATCCGGCACCGGCAACTCGCACGTGACTTGAGGGAAGTCGCGGAGTAACGTCGTCCACTTCGTAGGTTGCGAAACAGCAAAAATCGTAGGCGGGCCTTCCGTGATATCGGTGATGACTTTCACGGAGTGTCGATCAGCGATGTCGACTAGGCGACCGTGACGTAGGTCGATGAGCAGTCCGAAGTAGTGTAGGAAGTATGCTCCGATGATAGGTCGAGCCACGTCGGCCATCTCGAACGTCCAAGTGAAGGGTCGCTTGAGACCTAGGTCGAGATGTAGTTGCTTGGGCCCGTAGGTCTTGATTTTTGAGCCGTTTGCGGCTGTCAGTTGCAGGCTTGACGTTTGGTGGACGATGTTACGGTCGGGGGGAATTACCGAAATTTCCGCGCCGGAGTCGATAAGGAATCGACGTCCGGTACGGGTGTCGGAGACAAAGAGTCGGTGGGTCGGAGGGGCTGCGGCGTGGTTTTGGGTCAAAACCGCCGCCACTCTAATTTTTCTTCGTCGATACGAAAGTGCACGGCGATCGACATTTCACTGCCTCGGGGCCGTATCGCTGGTGAAAATAGCACCACTGGCTGTCGTGGGCGAGCGGGCGCGGAACAACGAAACGCGACCTGGAGCGCGACTGTGAGCATGCGCGCGACGGTGTATTCGCGCAGTCATCGCGACTGTGCGACGTTCCGCGATCGGGGCTTACGCGATGGCGACCCGGGCCGAGCGACAACAGTTGTGCGCTTATGGCCACCAAGGACGTCTCCACCGCTCGGAGACGTGCGTCGATGTAAGCCACGTCGGCCGCGGCGACCTCGCGTACGGGCGCGACGACCTCGCGTACGGGCGCGACTTGTTGCTCGACGAGCGGCGGAAAGACTGCGGCGGTCCTGACGTTGGTCCTGAAAGCTGCCACTTCGGGCCCGACGGTGGCCTCCCACACCTGGTCGGCACGTTCGGCGAGGGCATCCAACGACCCCTCGTTAACGCCGGCTAGGACGGCCTGTACCGTAGGCGGTAGCTACGCATGTCGCGGAGGAGCTGGGACGGCGTTCGGTCCCCGACGCTGCCGGATTGCGCGATGCGCAAGCGTGTCGACTGGGACGCCGTGTGGGTCCGGATGAGGCGAGCACGGACAGCGTCGTACGACGTAGAGGACCCCAAGAGGTCCGCCACGCTACGCACCTGCTCCTCATTGAGGGCGGCGAGCACGTGGTTCACCCGCGACAGGTCCGAACGGATTCGGTTTGAACCGAATACCGCTTCCGCGTGGACGAACCACTGTCGGGGTGAACTTTCCCAGAAACCGGGCAAACGGATTTGCGCAACCGCGGACACCTCCTGTAGCGGCGCGGCCAGCGGAACCGGGGTGGGACTTGGAACCGCGGTTGTGACGGTTGTGGCCGGTGCTGTCGAGGCCGTCGTCGTCACGACGACTTGATCCAGTGCCATGATATCAATCAGCGACTGCATGGCGCTGGATTCAATCGGATAAAACACGCGAGGACGATCGGACCACGTGGCCGTTTGGCTTGTCGCGTGGACGTTCGCGACGGTACGCACTCGCGACGATAAAAAAAGAAAAAACTGAACTCGCGACGGCGAAATGCGAAAAACGTGAAACACGGGACCATGAGGTCACCAGTGTAATGATCACGTCGAGGTCACCAATTCGGCGATAGTGAGGATTCCTATCACCAAATGACTCCTTACAACAAACGTATTCAAATACAAAACGTGAGTTTATTAACTATTCGACAAATTAACAAAAGAGTACAATAAAATATTTAATAGGCGCGATTGGGACTCGAGCCGATGGGAGCGAAGATGTCGACGTGCTTCGCGTTCGGCGAGTCGAGAACGAGAGCGAGCCAGCTCGACTTGAGCGGTCGCCGTAACCGTCGAATTCGAACGGTCGAGCTTGCGGACGGTGGGGGAGCTTTTTACAATACAAATATAAATTAAATACAAAAATTCACACAGACAAATAGGTACAATAATAAATCAATTTACAATGTGGTAACACTGACGCAGTGCGTGACATACGCGGTAGTGGGACTACTCGTTGTGTCCCCACAGCAGCAATGAACGATGAAATGTCATCATTGAATAAAAATGAAACATGGGCACTTATGGACTTGCTTCAAAATAAAAAAACCTATCAATAATGGTTGGATATACAAGACTAAATACAAAGCGAACGGAGATGTCAATCAGTAGGGAACGCGTAAATCATCCGAAAATATTTGATCAGAAACGTATTTTAACCGAAAATTATTTTATCCGAAAAATATATTACCAGAAAAGTATTTTGTCAGAACCGTATTATTTCCTAAATTATTTTGGACGAAAATAATTTACCCGAACGTATTTACTTTGAAAATTTTGCAGTCGAAAAATATTTCATCCGAATCATATTTTATCCGAAAAATAATTCATCAGAACTGTATTTTATCCGAAAAATATTTCATCCGAACGTATTTTATCCGAAAATAATAATTGAAAATTCCGTTTAAATCTAATTAATTTGCTCAATATTATAGTTATAGTAACGGTTAAATCGGTAGCGCGTTAGTACTAGTGTATTACGCTGTGTTCTACGTGGCGTCCGTCAAATACGTCAAATGCGACCGATGCGATAATCCGGAGAGAAAAAAAAACAAATCTATTTAAAGTAATATTATAACTGTCCTACGTGTGCGGCAATTCCGATAATCCGATAACGCACGCATCGCACGCAAATTTGAAAAACAAAATAATTTGTTTTCGACGCATGCGATAGAGCGATGTCCCAGACATATACTCGTAATATTCGATAACGAAGTTTGATATTATGATTATTCATAATATCATAATATCATATTATATTTATAAATATTGAGTAGGCACTTGTGAATTTTATATGTTATAAATAACATATTGTATAATATACACATATTTTTGGTTTAATTTTATTTTGTATCCAGTTGGCCAATGATTCATAATAGTAGTCCATAATTTATAATACTGACTTACGAGTTTAAAGTTATTTTGAATATTAACACTCAAGTAAATTACTTATATATTTTTTTTTAACATTGTTATAATGGAGTTATTGATATCTGAAGTTCAAAAGCATTCAGTCTTGTGGAATAAATGGGACAAAAAATATCGTGATAGATATACAACAGAAAAGGCATGGAATGACATAGCTATTAAATTGAAATTAGATAGTAAGTATCTATAATAAAGTATAAAATGATAAATTTTCATGATCGATTTTTATTGAAAAGCACTTTTATGCAATTGTAATATAAATAATGATAAAGATAATAAACAAATTACAAAATAAAATCTAAATATTAATTTGATGCATACAGCAACGACATTTGAAGGGCGACATTCCAAAACGTGCTATTACCAAAATTTGAAATGAGGGTAAAATGAAAAAAACCTGTATGCAAATATGAATGAATATTGAATTCCAAAATAAGTGTTGTTATTAGTAAAATATTTTTTCAAAAAGATTGGGAACATCAAAATCATTGTTGATTTTATATTTTACATACTTTTTTAACAATCAAAAATGTTAGTTAATGCAAAACGTACTATCACCAGCAAAAGAACGTTTTGAATTACATCCCAATGCAATAGAGCGTTTTGAATAAAATAAATTAAATTTTTTCAAAATGTGGTATTGCCACTTATAGTACCTTTTGAATAACTTTACAATGTAATAGAACGTTTTGAATAATATAAGTTGAGATTTGTATGTGCTACTGTCATATTATATAAGTTATAATATCATAGTAGTTATTTTTAAACATATTTTTGAGTTTTTATTTTGGTATGAAACCTATAGGTATTTTTTCATAATGTTTGATTTCTAAAAAAAGGGAATTTTCTTTTCTAGAAAATACCTAAATAATATAAAATAAAATTAATATACAAATAAATGAACAGGGGTAAAGTAAAACACCTAGAACAATATAGGTAATATGTAACATTAATACACTAATATACAAATGAAAAATTCTCTTGAGTCTTGGTAAATATTTTTTTTTTAATAAAATAATATCATATTAAGTAGGTATATCTATTTAAATCATTAATAATAATAAAATACTCATATTTGAATATATGTTAATATTTCTTTTTTGTAAACGTTTATAACATAGATATATTATATGGTAGTAAATGAAATAATTAATGGGTAGATAACTGTATTTAATACAAATATGTGTTATTTATTATAGACTATAGTACTAAATAAAAATAAAAAACATTTCAGTCTTCATAAAAATTACTAAATCAAAAACAAATACAATTAAATAACATTTTAGTCTTTGAAATTTCTAAAACTTTTTATAACAAGCTGTCAGCCTTCTAAATAACTAAAAATAAAAATAAAAATTAGATTCTAAGATGACTTAATGGAAAATAAATTGTTATAACGTTACCAGTTTCAAAATTAAAAAAAATATATATACAACTTACTTATAATAATGCTTAGTTACAAATAATATAAGTTTATTCATCTTCTTCAGAGCATGGGATATCATTTTCATCACTATCATGATCATCATCACCTTTGCATACTTCTTTGTAAAAGTCTTTAGCATCTTCTGGTACAACAAAATATTTCATTAATTTTTTACATCGTTTCTTTTGGCTGGTTTAATATGATTAATTTTATCAAGTCTTGTAACATCACCCAGATTTTTTAAATTTGCATTGCGTTGAAGTATCTTTGTAAAATTAGGGACACTATTGTAAGTACTTGACAGACCCACAGTGTTTTTGCCTTTTTGGTATTTAAACATTTTTTGTTCGGTAGTTTTTAAGGAGTTTGGTTTTAATAGATTCTTACAAGTTTTTTTGAAGTCATACATAAATAAATCTTTATTGAATATATGGACTTTGGTGAATTTTTCAAAAACTCTATAGTATTCAGTAGGAGAGATCATGTGTTCTTTATTGCGAAGGCATTTTTCAAAACTACCAAACACCTGATCACCTGTTCTTCTAATTTTTCTAGAAAATTTAATAAAGCTGAACAAACTTCATTGGGTCCTCTACCACTCTCATTTTCCAACCATGTATATAATTAACAGTTTTCAGGAGACTGATATTGTTCAGAATTTATTACAAATGTTAGGTTGTATAGCCATATTTGTCGACTATAAAATGTGTCTGTAACAGATAATTTTGGTAGCGGTTGGTTTTGCATCATGTCAAAACTGACATGATCCTGGTCTTATATTGGACATCATCTTCGGAAATATTTTGGCATTTTCTTTATGGTTGTACAGTTCTCGTTTTAAGTATGCTTTTGCTTGCATATCTTTTTCTAATTTAATATTAGTAATTAACTCAGTACAATGGCTACAAACATCCTGTCTAGGATGGCCAAAACTCAAATTAAAATTGTTTGTAATTACATAATGAAACTTAGAAATTGAAGGCACAGGTTTTTCATTTTTAATTATTTTTTCTTTCCAATACTCCCACAAAATTTTTACGGACATTTCAGGTGGTAAATAACTCCTTCCGGTATCATTTCTAGCATAATGACTTTTTCGACACTTCATTTTCATGATAAATGCTTTAATACTGTCAGTTACTTCCTCTGATTTTTCACTGAGTCTTGATCCACCTCTTCTTTCAGTAGGACTTTTTTGTTCTTTTTTGAATGTAGAAGTAAGTAGATTTAAACGCCTTCGAGTGAATGATGTAACATTACTGAACACAGTAGCACAAACTGGAATTCTTTCACCGATAATACTTGGTAAATAATATTCTACATGAGTTCGTACTGCTCTTTGTGTGCTATGCCTTCGAGTATCTTTTGCACGGTTCACAGTCACCATTGTCAGTACATATTTATCCTGGTCAATTTTACTTTTGATGGTTGCTATGTTTTTTCTAAATGTGTTCATGTCCTCAAATGATAGATTATACACTTTACAAACACACTTTTTACTTTCTCCGGTATGCCCACAATCATTAAAAGTCCATTCTGTAGATATTTTTTTATTCTGTAACTGTTTTAACTTTTTTTTGTTAATAATGTTCCTTTTTCTTCCACCAATAACTTGATGAACATTTTCAATATACTCGGGATCACTTTTAGCCGGTGTAGATAAAACATTATCTATAGAAACTTAAGAAGATGGAACTGGTATAAGAGTAGCAGGGTGACATGATGAATTAGGTACTATAGTCGCGGCAACGAAAAATGAGCGATGGTACCGTGACCCGTTGTTTTTACCCACTCTTACAGCCAATGATTCTCAACATAGCGCAGCTGTCGTGCTGCTACGCGCTGTACCTACTGTATTGCTTTTTGTTTCAAAGATTGATAACCACTACTAATAAACTGCCGCTTGGCGCATGACGGTCAGCGCTCATTTTTCGTTGCCGCGACTATAGCTGAACATTTTCAATAAACTCAAGTTCCTGTACAGTTGGTGTAGATAAAACATTATCTATAGAAACTTCAGAAGAAGGAACTGGTATAAGAGTAGCATTGTGACATGATGAATTAGGTACTAGCTGAACATTTTCAATAATCCCAAGTTCCTGTAAAGTTGGTATAGATACAGCATTATCTACAGAAACTTCAGGCAAAGGAACTGGTATAAGAGTAGCAGGGTAAATTAGGTACTTTCTGAACATTTTCAATAAATTCAAATTCATTTACAGCTGGTGTAGTTACAGCATTACTATCTAAAGTAACTTCTGATGGGAAAAATAGTATACTATTTTCTGAGTAACATGATGGATCAGGTGGTACTTCTATTAAAATTAGCTCAGTTGTATTTAGTATTTCTTTTTGGACTTGTTTGGTGTGCTTTGCTTGTTGTTCGACCCAATGTTCTATTCTATTGGTTTGGATTTGTGTATCATTATATACATCCTAAACATATAAGTTGTAAAATTATAATAAATAAAATGTTTTTGAAGAATAACAAATAAAAATGTGCATACGACTTATGCAAACTTAGCATTATTTAAAATAAATTCAGATAATCCATTTTAATTAAGCATAATATATAAAATGAAATCTTTTTTCTAATATAATAAAATTATAGGTATTAAGACATTGCACAAATTTGTGTTAACTATTTAATTTTACCTGGGTACTTATATGGTCTATTATTTTATTCTTGTAACAATTATCGCCATCAAAGACTAATTTTCTTGACATTTTTTCCTAAAATAAAAATATGTTTTATAATAAAGATTAAAGGCTATACATTAAAACAATTATTAAAGTAGAATTAATTAAAATCAAAACATAAATATATTATACTATAATAGGTGGTGCATTGTAATCTTATACACAATGATATTTTCAAAAATATTAAGGTATTTATAAAAGCAGCCAAATCATTAGAACTAGATATCTAACTCAGCTTAAAATTTTATAATGAATAATATTTTATTACATTTAAAAATTAATAATTTGTTCGATATTGTCTAACACAAAAATACAAAATGCATTTTTATATTATTATATTAATATATGATAAAAATTACTTACACTTTCTCTAACTGTAGGACAGGAATATGAAGGATTTTGAACCGAGTTCACTAATTTCAATGCTCTAGTCCTCTTCATTGTACACTAATTATTTACTTACATTAACAATTGTATAAGTAAATCATTTATTGAATCTATTTGAATTTAATAACAAACTTATAAAATATAATATCCTTACAAAAACAATCGCAATAAGCCAACAACGCTAATGCACAATACACTAACACTAACGAGTAACGAGTAACAACATACGACAATACAATGACGAACGCACTATCAAGCGCGAAACGGTGAAACCAGAATTCTATTTTAAACATTAAACAGAATTGATTACAGAAATGTGATTGTACATGCTGGTATATGAACTTAGAAACGATAATTTAATTTTTAATGTTAAATAATCGTGTTCCAAGCACACGAGCGGATCAAAACCACGTACATGTCCCCAGCCCCACCCATTTAACTTTTCGCAATTTTTTTTTTTCGAATAATTAGTACGTAATTCCTATGAATTCCTATGATAGGTTCCAGAATTCCTACGCAAAAATTCTGGCCGTGAAAAAAGAATTCCCGTGGGTGGGGCTGGAAACACGTGTCTCCACCCCCACCCATGTCTAAAAAAGGGTTTTTTGCAATTTTTTTTTTCGAATAATTAGTACGTAATTCCTATGAATTCCTATAATAGGTTCCAGAATTCCTACGCAAAAATTCCGGCCGTGAAAAAAGAATTCCCGTGGGTGGGGCTGGAAACACGTGTCTCCACCCCCACCCATGCCTACAAAAGGGTTTTTCGCAATTTTTTTTTTCGAATAATTAGTACGTAATTCCTATGAATTCCTATGATAGGTTCCAGAATTCCTACGCAAAAATTCCGGCCGTGAAAAAAGAATTCCCGTGGGTGGGGCTGGAAACACGTTTTCAATCCTTCACATGGTTCGCCATCATTAATATAACCACACGTCATTTTTTCAATATTTACTCTAGAACTTAAATAACTTTGCAATCCATGTAGGCCATCATTGTTTGTAGTATATGTTATAATATTTATTGGTATTGGCCCTTCATTTTTCCTTCCACAACTTTTTGTATTACATTCTATGTAATCATAAGCTGAAGGTAACTCCTTCAGTGCACAATTAAATATGTTACTGGCTACAGTCTCACATTTGACCAAAGTTGTATTATATCCTAATATTTCCAACTCTGGGTTTAATTTTTTTATCTAGAATAAAATCCAGGTATATTTTATATTGATCATATTTTATTAATATGTTAAGTGAACATCACACCCGCATGTATTGATTCCGTCTTACAAAGGTACAACATAGAAAATTGTACGTTCACAACTATCCATTTTACTAGTATAATTAGTAGTATAATTTTAAAAGTAGAGTTAATTGACAGAAGGCTTTCGTCCACCCATTTTTTTAAAAATATTAAAAAAATAATTCGTAACACAAAACTAAATAGTTTAATTAACATTAAACAAGAAAGACAAGTAATAAAATTGATTGTCAAGTATCAACTATGATAATGAACAAAAAGAAAAAATGTTCATTCTCATCTACAGATATACAAACTACAATGATTATATTAATTTTAAATGGTAAAAATAAACAAACAAGTTATTTTTAGCAGTATTCACATGTATTATTCTGTAACAATTCACGTTTTGATCTAATGTCACTATTACTGGCGATGATAACACGAAAAACCTTATCAAATAATCATAAAAATACAAGCAAGTATAATGATCATTAATTTTTTTTTTATTTTTCCATTTCAATAAAACAAAAAAATGTTTTGGCACAGTATACAGTAGGATCAAAGACCAGTATCTTATTGATGATTGCAAAGAAGTAATATAAAACATATGGATCCAACATACGTACATAATACACAATTTATCTGATAGGTACAAAAATAATAAAATAATATTTTTATAATATATTTATATATACAATGATTATTTATTCTTATCAACTGTCCGTCTATCCATGTAAAATATTAAAAATTTGTAGATTTTATAATCTATAATATTTAAACATTTCTACATTCCAAAAAAATATTCAACAACAAGTTAAAAAACTATTTAAAACAATTATCTTTCGTCAAATATTATGGATCACAATATAATACAGTAAGGTAAATCATATTCAGTTATTTCATAGAAATGCATAGCATTTACAAATTAAAAATTATTTATTATCTACTAACTAACTATTATAGGCATGAGTGGGGGTGTAGAGGTTTATAGTACTTAAAATATAGTTATAGATCGATTTAAATGAAAGTTGATGATGAGATATTGCAATGATGTTTCCTAAAATTATAATGTTTTTCCTTCATCAAATTTAATTAAAAAATCAACTCCAATTCATATATATTATATACTCTAAACTGACAGAACTAAATCGATTACATTTATTTAATTCAATTAAAAAATAAACGTTTCCAAGTACAACAAAATGGATTTAAAATGACAATTTTTTCAAAGTATACAAAAAATATTGCGAAGTACAAATTATTAAAGAAACGTGTTTCCAGCCCCACCCACGGGAATTCTTTTTTCACGGCCGGAATTTTTGCGTAGGAATTCTGGAACCTATCATAGGAATTCATAGGAATTATGTACTAATTATTCGAAAAAAAAAATTGCGAAAAACCCTTTTTTTAGGCATGGGTGGGGGTGGAGAAATGTGTTTCCAGCCCTACCCACGGGAATTCTTTTTTCACGGCCGGAATTTTCGCGTAGGAATTCTGGAACCTGTCATAGGAATTACGTACTAATTATTCGAAAAAAAAAATTGCGAAAAGTTAAATGGGTGGGGCTGGGGACATGTACGTATCAAAACCACCCTGATCCATGCACATTATCAATTTTTCGTTATCACTATAACACACATAGATAATATATATCTATGATAACACATAACTTTTTTTGGCTGATGATGAAATGTACTGTTTTATATAATTATTATTATTTCTGTTTTAATATTTAATGTACAATATGGATAAAACAACAAAAGAAAAGAATGAAAACTGTTGCCATATATGTAAACAAAATTTCGCTAGATCCACTACATTACGAAGACATATTGACGATAAATTTCAAACACCCGGAACTTGTTTAGAGTAAGTTATTAACTAAAAACTAGGGAACCATCTCGAATATTGAGTAGAATACCTACTGGTGGTGGTATTTTGTAAATGTGAACTCAAGTACAATTAACTAAAAATGTGTTTCTATAACATACAAATCTAAATAACCAATTTTTATTTTGCATTTATTGATTTTTTATGGTATTTTTTGTGATTTTATGTGTATTTGTATTGTCAAAACAAAATGGTGAAAACTGATGCCATATATGTAACAACAATTTCGCTAGATCCACTAAATTACGAAGACATATCGACGATATACATAAAACACCTGGAACTTGTTCAGAGTAAGTTATTTACTAAAAAAACTAGAGAACCAAAAAGCCAAGTCACAGAAATTTAAATCAGCAACGCTTTCATTCAACAAAAAAGAAACGAAAATTAACTAGTGGTAGACTGTCAAAACCAACTGAGAAGCCAAAGGTGTCTATTATAGAAGCTATTAATCATACGAGTAGATCTAGCCAAGTTGTAAATACTGAATATGATCATATATATTACAATCCTAATATATTATAATTTATAATAGTTAATTTAATATTCTTATAAATATGACAGTTGTTTTTGTAACATACCTAATTATATATTATAATCATAATATATTATAATTTATAATAACTAATTTAATATTCTTATAAATATGACAGTTGTTTTTGTAACATAATTATATATTAAGAGAAAATAATAAAACAAATGATATATACAACGGTATACGAGTCTTTAGAAGCTTTTGAGTGATAGAATAAGTAATATTGTGGGACGCAAGTAACAATATATATTAAAAAATAGTAGTTTTGTTTTTTTACCCATAATGTACATTAAAACATTAATAATCTTATAATATAAAACGTGAACGTAAAAAAAAACGAACATAACCTCAATCTACTACTATTTTATAAACGCCGTTTTTTCCTTTTTCTCATACTATAAAATTCCGTTCTTTTTTGAAATATTCTGTCCCCGTCCTTGGCCGTCGTTTTACGCGTTCGCGCGCCCAAAAAAGGTCGATTTTTCGTTTTTCGTTTGCAAAAAAAACTTGCCCCGTGATCGTTTCCCGCCAATTCGCACTACTCTATGTCGTCTGATGATAACGCGGCCCCGTCCCAGTAAACACAACACGTATAATCTACGTTTATAATACGGATAATGTTGGTGTATATATATACGTAATTAATATTCGTATAATATACGTCAATAATACGTGTATTATTGGAGTATTATTAGTTGGTCGAACTTAAATCGATTTACGTGTAAGGATACACGAATAAATTAGATTTAAAATACGTTGATGCATATTCGTATATTTTCCGTGGTGAAATTACGTTTATTTAACGTCGACCATACGTGTATTTTTGGTGGGTCGAACTTAAATCGATAATCGTGTAAGGATATACGAATATATTGGGTTCAAAATACGTTGATGCATATTCGTATATTTTCCGTGGTGAAATTACGTTTATTTAACGTCGATCATACCGCATACGTGTATTTTAAAAATATTATTTGATTTTAAATACAGACATCTGTATATAAAGTATATATTTTCAAAAACCGTACCCAATTATAAGTACTATTTTCAAATGTATTTAGAATACGTATTTGAGTACTTCAAAAGTATTTGAATGGTTTTACTTCAATAGTTACTTCAATAATTTTACTCAAGTACTAAATAGTAATTAAATAGCATATTTGACTAAATATATTCAGCCATGGTAAATAATAAATAGTAAATACAAGACTGTATGATAATAAATAATTATAGAAATATCACAATATCACAATATATTATGGTAACGCTATCATAATCGAGAACAAAGCTAGCGTGTTATCGGGTATATCGGGTTATTCCTGCTTGAGTTCTATTTTAAAATCGGCTCTTTGACATTAATCGTGGGCGGGTAGCGGTACGCGGAGCCACGGAGGAGACACTCGCACTATAACCATAAATTTAATCATAACGTTATAGTACGTTACACACACGCGCAGTGGACGAGGAATCAAAATTTAAATTGTTGTTAACACTTGAAAGTTGAAACCGCATGTCCGCTGTTAGTTGTTTCTGCTTCGTGTTAACTTTTACATTACTAGACACTAGTACACTTATTAATTGTATTTTAAATATCACTCGAGCACGCGTGCCTTTTTGATTTACATTCGAAACTCGAGTAGACGACTGATCATTGCGACGTAAGTACCATTTTGATTTAAATTTAAATTGAAACTTAAGTATTGTTACCAGTATGGCCTATAATACCTATACATATAATATGCATTGGTATATTAATTAATTAATGTTAACAATTTGAATCAAATAAATAATACTACCTATCGTAATTATATAGGTACCTATACATTGTTTATAAAATATATATTTAATATAAAATGTAAAATAAATAAATATAATATATATATTATGATAGTTTATACTATATCATATTATAATAGGTACCTATATATTATTTAATATTTAGGTAGGCACATACCACGTTTATAATACTAGGGTAAAGATCCGGGTAAAGACTAGCCGAATATATATATATATATAAAATAATATTGATCCAATTTGTGAGAAAACTTTTTTTTTGGTGCTTGGCCGAGGACCCCGGAAAAATGCGGGCCCCTAGGCAACTGCCTAGTCTGCCTAGGCCAAAGTTCAGCCCTGGCTTTACCTGGTACTATACTATAGTAGGCTACCTATATTAGATTTTCTGAAAATACTTTATAAACAAAAGTATTATAAATATTTACAAACAATTATTTCATTGTAAAGCTTCCATTTTATAAAGCTACATCTTAGCCACATTTTGGTATAAGTTAGAATTCAAATAATATTAACTTAATTATACAAATGTTTGTTTTTTTCTTTCATTCATTTTATTTTAAAATTTAAGGAGATGCCTAAAAATGCGTATAAGCCCAGTGGCAGCTTATCACAAGTTTCTAAAAGACGAAGAGAAAAGATTGTAGAAATTAATTATTTAGTCAACAACACAGATAATATTATTTCTATTCAATCTCAAAAAGTCGAACAACCTGAACAATTTTCTCAAATAGATTCAAGCTATAAAGTTATTGAACGTTATTCTAATAATGAGCCTGAGCTATGTTTGGAACTTAATGAAATAAATATTCCTCAACATGTCCCTGATTTGAATACTTTTGATTTAAAACTAGCCTCGTTTATAACTAATTCTCGACTTCCAAGAAGTCGTGCTTCAGAATTATTAAAATTATTAAAATCTGTAGATAATTTGGAGAGTTTAAAATCATTACCAACAGATTCTAGGACCCTATTATCAACTCCCCGTTCTGGAAATGTAGAAATAAAAACAATCGCTGGGGGTCAGTACATCCATTTTGGTATCTCCAATGGATTAAAACATTTATTAAATACAGATCCATACGTTCGTCAACTAACGGTCCTTGAATTATGGTTCAATATCGATGGGTTACCAGTTGACAAAAAGGGTAAATCATTGTGGCCTATTTTATGTGGTATTTGTGTCGATAATTCAATAAAACCTTTCATTATTGGTTCTTATTTTGGAGAAAAGAAACCATACAATGTTCATGAATACCTTTCTCCTTTTATTCAAGAACTTAATGATCTTATAAATAATGGTTTACAAGTTGATGATAGCAATATAAGTATACAATTAAAAGGATTAATTGCTGATGCACCTGCTCGAGCTTATATTAAACAGGTTAAAGGGCACACGGGATACTTTAGTTGTGAAAAATGTATGGTTGAAGGAGAGTATTTGTATGGTAGTGTATCATTTAATGATGAAACTGCTCAGGAATGAACCGATGATTCATTTTTAAACCGTACTAATGAAGAACATCATGTTGGAATATCTCCTTTATTAGATATTACTGGCATTGGGCTTGTCTCAAGTATCCCTTTGGACTATATGCATCTTTGTTGCTTGGGTATAATGAAAAAAATATTACATTGTATTGTAAGAGGGTCTAATGTTGTTAATTCATGTGGTCCAATTCGACTATCTAAGGATCAAATCATCTTAATAAATAATCGTTTGAAAATGCTTTCAAAATGGCTGTGTTCAGACTTTGTTCGAGTACCACACAACTTGAATGACTTCCATACCTTTAAAGCTACTGAACTACGACAAATAATGTTATACACGGGACCTTTTTTATTTAAACATACAGTTAGTTTAGCTGTTTATAACAATTTAATAATGTTCAATATTGTCATGAGAATTTTGAGCTGTCGTAAAACTGTTTATAGGCAAAATGATTATGCCAATGCTTTAGCGAAACATTTTGTAAAAACATTTTCTCAAGTATTTGGCAGTGGAAATGTATCATACAATGTACATTCGTTTATTCATTTGGCAAATGACTGCAAAAAATATGGTGTAGTAGATAATTTTTCAGCTTTTCCTTTTGAAAATTATTTACAGCATTTGAAAAAAATATTACAACCAGGTCCTTCTCCATTAGTTCAACTTCATAACCGTATCATAGAAGAACGTGTATGTAGTCATACTAATATTTCTGAAATACCACTGTACCTATTGTTTGACGGTCATCATTATGAAGGTCCATTGCCTGAAAATATACAGGCTGAATCTGTCACTCAATATTCTATTTTATTCATGCCAACATATACTCTAAGAATTCAAAAACTAAAAAGAAGAAGTACCAAAAGAGATAATTGTGTGATTATGTCATCGAATGTTATTTGCATTGTTCAAAATATTGTTGAAAGGAATGGAGAAATTTTACTAGTATGTTCTACATTTGAAAAAGTAGATCCTTTTTACAACACCCCTTGCTCTTCTATGTCAGTTGGAATATTTGAATGTAGTCGAGTGTCATCTACAGTTCAATTGTTTCATATTAATAGTGTTAAATACAAGGCTGCTTATTTTCCTTTTTCTGATAAAGAATTACAATGGGAACAAAATAAGTTTTATGTATGTGCATTGCTTCATACATATAACTAGGTAATAGTTCATTAAATTTAATTAATTTCAAATAAGTACTAGTTACTAATAAATATAACTATTATAAATTGGTATTTATATTATTATTTATGTATTTTTATTAGCTTAGAATGGAGACCAAGTCATATTGTATTGTTGTTGCCTCGGACAACGAAAATTTAGCAACACCTATTCCAATAACGTGGTTTAAGTTAGAGATTTGTGGTCCTGTAATTAGTCAAGTATATGAGTGGTACAAACCACTCACCAATGTAAAAAAGAAATCAGAGAAATATGTTCAAGTTGATAAACTGCATTGGATGACAGATTTTGGACATTTATTGGCTATTGAAAGTAATAATACGTACTCTATATATAAATAAATAATTGGCTATTTTGTAATATTAATTGGTATACTAATTAAAAATGATTTTGTGACTTTTAAAAATATAGATTCATACTTATCGGCAAATTTTGTAGCGATTGTTGAAAATTTGAAATTAAACAAGTTTGTTATTATTGAATTTTTGGAGGAAGAAAAATGTATCGAAATTGTCCCAAGTAACTGGATCATTGTTGATGATGTATTAAAAAAATTTATTTGTAGATGGCCTGGAACTACAAATGCTTCCCGTTATACAGCTTCTCAAAAACAACCAACAAATTTAACGGGTGTGAAGTTAGCAATTTCTGATAACAGCAATTTCCTACATTCGGTAACGCCCATATAAAATCATGTAAGTGTGGTTGCGTCCGACTGAAATAAAAGGAGTATTGTGTTACGGTCCCAACAAATAATATATTTCTAATGGCCACTACCACCACGTAACCCGGCAACATGACCTCGGTTTTTAATTTTTTTGACCGTGTTCCGGAAAGTGGCGCAACTTTAAACTATACTCATTCGAAAGGTTATAAAATTTCACGTATCGTAGTATAGGTGAAAACTTGCACACGATTTTCCTTCGGGGGCAGCCAGACGTCCGAATGAGGACGGTCGGGCGCATGTACTATGTAGAAAACGACGACGGGTCGTCGGTTTTTAATTTTTTTGACCGTGTTCCCGAAAGTGGCGCAACTTTAAACTATATTCATTCGAAAGGTTATAAAATTTCACGTATCGTAGTATAGGTGAAAACTTGCACACGATTTTCCTTCGGGGGCAGCTAGACGTCCGAATGAGGACGGTCGGGCGCATGTACTATGTAGAAAACGACGACGGGTCGTCGGTTTTTAATTTTTTTGACCGTGTTCCGGAAAGTGGCGCAACTTTAAGCTATACTCATTCGAAAGGTTATAAAATTTCACGTATCGTAGTATAGGTGAAAACTTGCACACGATTTTCCATAACTGAGGTGGATTTTTAGATTTTTGCATATCAATATTAAGCGCATCATCGCCTGCAATATTATGGAAGTAAGAAATCAATTATATTTAGTATACATAGAGTTCACAAGAAAAAGTTCTTATTACATACCTATTTGAGAAAATGTTGAAGCATATTTATTATTATTTTCTATATATATATATTATTATTATTTTATTTATTTTTTTTACATAATTTCCTATTATATTTTTACACTTATTGAAAAATAAACTAATTTTTTTTTTTGTTATTTACCTTCAACACTAAGTTATTAATAAGTTATTGCAATTGTTGGCTCGCTTTCAGCCTTAATAAATAATATATTAAAATGCCTTATCGGCCAGGAGGATGAAGGCAGTATGCTCAAACTATGATATAATAAAATTGTAATAATAATTGTGATTTGTGCTGTTTATTGTATGGATAGTAAAGGTTTGACCACTTGGTCCAATAATAATAATAAATATATAAAAAATAATACAAAGGATAATAAATAACAAATATGACAATGATAGCCTGTTTGGCTCAACAATAAAATAAAATGGTAACAATTTAAGTAAAATTACAGGATAGATATAACAATATATATAAAACAGGAACAATAATAATGTATAATAAATCACATGTATAGTAGGCCCGTCGACCGTACGCAATAATAATAAGTTTGGTGGTGCACCACCTACCTTTTGAGGTTATGACGTCTTGAGGTGCCGGGATCAGTATAATAATCAATCTTTAAACAATAAAAAGTACAAGTTGATCCCGCACACACACAAGAACGTCGCTAACCTCAACACGACGAACAATTCACACAACAAGGCTGCTACAGCGTACACAAAACTCGACAAACCACGGAATTCACAATCTTCTGCTGGTAATCAATGACCTCCCTATGACTAGGGGAAAAACAATTAATGAAAGGCAAATTAATGCGCGAACGATAGTTACCAGACAGAAGAAATCACACACAACACAAGAGACAACGGGGTTTGACAGCTGCAGCAGGCACGGACAGAAAAGTGAAAACGTGTGTACACCACGACAGCGGACAGAGAAGAGAGAGATGGGCTCGACGACATTGACCACGAAAGCTTCAGTCGCCGGCCCTCACGAATAATATGCTTCAGTGTCACCACAATGAAATACACGTACGAACTTAATGAAACTTTGTGACACTGAAAGCATGACTTGACAATTTGAATAACACGATTGAAACTAACGGAAGACACTTATCACAACGGAAAATAACGATCTTATGCACGCACTGGGCGGTCAGCCCACGATGGTTATTACCACCGTCGACCGCACTGCAGTAACGCGCGATAAGAGTCGTTACGAAACACAGATAATACACATACACAAATAATGCCATATGGGCGCAAACATTCTCCCCGCCTTGAAAGGACGCAGGGCTTTCAAACAATAACAAAACCATAAAACATTAATTACAATTGCTCTAATAACAACTAAGATGAATACTAATAAACATTATACAAATACTACATGATGCATTGCAGCATAAACTAAAACATAGAAAATAAATAAACAATAATATGAGATATTAGGCAGTATCTTCTTCCTCCTTGATGGTGGGCAACACCGCAATTTTGGTAGCCGAACGCTGGAATTCCCTGCCAGCTGAGTTAATGACCGTGATCACGCGTATTATACCATCAGACCCTGGATGTACCTTTGTGACTCGAACCATTTTCCATTGTAGTGATGGTAAGTTGTCCTCTTTCAGAATGGCCAACGAGCCAATTTGGATGTTTTCTGCATTAGTCAACCAACGCCCTCGTTTATGAAGTTGGGGAAGATACTCAGAGCTCCATCTCTTCCAGAAAAACTGAGCTTGAACCTTGACTAATTCCCATCTCCTTACACGGTTGAGTGGAACCTCCGTGCTGTCAGGTTCAGCAGGTAGCGTTAATGCTCCTCCAACTAAGAAGTGAGCAGGAGTCAATGGAGTGAAGTCAGACGGACTGTCAGACATCGGTGCTATAGGGCGTGAGTTTAAGACCGCTTCTATTCTGCACAGTAACGTGCTCATTTCTTCAAATGTCAACAGCCCCATAGAATTTACCTTCAGAAGGTGTCTTTTGGTTGACTTGACAGCAGCCTCCCAGAGGCCGCCGAAATGGGGTGCTACTCTTGATTTTGAACAATACAATTGACTTAGCCCGGTTGTGGTAGACAGAATATAAATGCATGCACCATAAGCATGTTGGGAAGCGTCACAGAACCCATGCATTTGGAATGAATCACTATTACTAAATGGAACATGACGTGGTATAATTAATTGTTCCAATGCTTTAAGACTTGCATAGAATTGAATCCATTTTTTTTGCATTTCTGGTGGTAATGGAGTATCCCAATTCAATTTCACAAATAATGCCATATGGGCGCAAACAGCAATATTGTTCATCAACAATATTTATTTTTAATTTTTTTTTTTTTAATCATTAATTGAATTTGTAATTTAATTATTCAACTGTTAGATTCTAGAAGGAATTTTATAATTAATATATTGTATAATATTATATATCATAATACTAACCCACATCATTCCTACTTATATAGTATATACCTTTGCACATAGGCGAGCACAGACATTTTTGGCAGGGTAGTCACATATTTATAATTTTACTACATAGTTCTCTCCTAAAAACCGCTTCACTACCTCACAATACTTTCGTACTCCTAACAGTCCTAACAAATACAAAAATTGATAAAAGCATCCAAACCGTTTAATTTTATAAATTTTAATATTAATTTAATACATGTAATAATAAAGGTACACTATGCACAACTATAAATGCTTATATTAATATTTTATATCTTAATAATGAGTTCTTATAAATCCATACGTCTTTTTGTTGGTGTATTTGCTTTGAAGATTTCAATGACTTCTTCGAAATCAATATGGTAGGCCAAATCTTGCTGGATGAACTTTGCTAACCATGTTACATACACCCATCTAAACGTTCCTGCCCAATTGTGCCTCGCTACTTAGTTTTAACAAGTCTTAGTTTGGAAAAAGAGCGTTCACAAAAACAACTAGTTACTGTTAGAACAACAAATGACTTTAAAGCTTTAAAAAAGTTGTTGAATATATATATTCTACCAGACTTTATACAAGTTAACCATTTTATCCACTCTTAGCAGGCTTTTTGGTTACTTCCTCTTGGAACATTTTCAGTTTTTTAAGCAAAATAATTTTTGATTCTAGCTGATCAAAGTTTAAATTAAAAGCCGTAGTAATTGTTTTAATGTCTTTACTTTTAGTTTCTTATCAAATCATATTGCCAATGCATTTTGATATAATTCGTGGTGCTATGTAAATTTTCGATTTTCTTGACACTCATGACAGTATTTTAGAAGATTAAAAGTATTTTAATCGTTTATTTATATAAATATATTTATAAATTATTGACTATTGTACCTAATAATGAAATAATTACTAAATTGTATAACCATCTCTATTTGTTATTATAGATGATTAGGAATTTTATTTGCTATCGCCAAGTAAATCGAAAATTGTATTTAGTAACACAAGTTACTAATGAGTAATGATATCACAACTTTTTATGGTACTGAACACATCATACGAAATACATAATAAATAATTGGTGATTTTTTTTTTATTTAGCCTTTTTTTCACACGTAGCTTTTGGCGAAGTGTTTTTGTAATGATAATGTAATATCCCATCAGATTTCATCCAAAAATCATATATGATTACATGGATGAACATCTAATGAAACGAAATAATTATTATTATTTAGGATTCAGAAATGACAAAATTATAAAACACGTTTAATCGTAATGGCGTCATTTAAACCACAAGATTACACTATGTAATTAATTAATTTATATCTGACAAATTACTGTAGTCCTGTCGTTACGGGGGGGGGGGGGGTGATCAGGAACTCGGGGTTCGATATAATTCCTTAAATTTTAAAACTGTTTCTTAAACTATGTTCCGCGGAACCCCGAGGTTCCGTGAAGAACACTTAAGGGTTCCGTATAGCTTAAGTAATTTTTCGAGAAAATTATTTTTAAATATCAAATTAATGATTAGTAGCAGTTAGTGGAGTAAAATATATTTATATTATGAAAAAAAAATGTTTGTTTATTAAATAATAATGTATAATATAGTGTAGTCTATAGGTACATAACAGTTCTATATATAGCAGTTTCATTAATCTCATTTAAATTAAAATTAAGTTTAATTAAAGTAATTTAAGTATTATTTTATACAATTATCACCTATTATTTTTATTTAAACATTTTTTTGAACTAAATACCGTTAACACATTATTATTATATTAAATAATGATCATTTTTATTGCAAATAATCCTAAAAAAAGTAAGGGTTCCGCGATAAAAGTGGATATCAAAAAGGGTTCCACGGATGAAATAGTTTAAGAACGCTGCCTTAAAAATATATATACATTTTGGTTTTGTACGATTTACGCTGAATAATAAATAATAATTTATCACAAATAAGAATTTATGGAAATATGTTTATCCGATATGACAAATATTTTGTGTTTTTTAAACATTATTGCACGTTATTGTAATTGTCTCTGCGTGGACTGTGAACATTACATCGGCCAGGAAAGTACATAATCTATAAATGATTATTTTGACGACATGATACAATGTTATCGGCGTTCAAGAAAAACCCGCGTTTTATATACAGTACTAAAATTAGATTAATTTAATCGTTTTCCTTGCGACCGCCATGAACGTAACATCTGCGGTCCACTCAGCCCATGTACGCTGAGTGTGTATGACGTACCTATGTGCTGACTGCTGAGTACTCTCGTCGTCTTTTCGGGTAAGTTATGTTAATTAATTAATTATTATTTCCACCGTTAACTTACATAGGTGGGTGACTACGCATGTTTTTATATTTAAAGATGGGAAAAAATTGGTCGTTTTCCTTAACTATCTTAAGTTATGATAGTTGATACCAATTAGTTGTTCTTTTAATAATTTATACTATTAAGTCGCATTGTATAACAATCCTAATAAACTAATTACGTATTATAATTATTACTTATAATAGTACTCACATCCGAATTTTTAAATCATAGCAATGAAAACACGAAATAACTTTTGCTTCTAGTTCGCTGTCCCCAATAAACGAAAGGGTGCCAGTGTAGCGTGCGATCTACCAGTTCGTTTCTGGTGTAGCGTGCGATCTACCAGCCTGTTTTTGATGAACGCGATTAGTTAGCCACTTAGCATTACCCAAAATACGCTATGAGAAGGTGGGCTCATACGTATTTCAAAAATCACAATTTCAAAATCACATCCACATAATATAAGTTTCTGGTCGACGACCAGCGAAGTGGGCTTCGTCTATTTGAATGGGGTTGGCGTGTGTGCCAAGCATCTTTGTTTTTTTTTTTTAATTACAGCAGTGCACACGTCACGACATAAGTTTTACCAATCGTTTATTGTTTTGTTGGATCGTCCAGCTGCCTGAATGAGAGGTATTTCGATGACAAACATGAACACTATTTCCATAATTATTCATTACTCTCATTATTTTGTGTCACCACCTTTGTTAAAGGGCCTACGCCCGTTGAATATTAACTAAAAATAAAAATAATCTCGCACAGTACTAGATTACACACTACTCTGCCATTGAGGTCCGTAATGTGAAAAAAAAATGCCCTTGGCGAACTGAACGAGATAGTAATGGGTAGATTACAGGTAGAGCACATAATAAGCGGTAGATCGCACGCTACACTGGCACCAACGAAAGTAATGTACAAAAATAATTTTTTTTTCCGCAATCTATTGATGTTTTTACAGTGTGAATAATGTTATTAGATTCTTCTTTTTTCTTATTTACGTGTTGGAGAGTTCATATGATAGAATGAGCAATTTCGGCCAAGCACTCCAACGGCTCCTGAAGCAATGTTTTTAATGAACCTCATAAATGATGCAAATCTATAAATGTTATAAAACCTGATTACGATTATACTTGTTGTTAAAATTGAGTGTAAATGTGAATACACCTACTACTCTATGGAATACACAGAATGCACTTGACTTCTTGGGTATCATTATACATATAGGTGAAACAATACATTATTATTAAACGGCCAATTTCCGTGGTCAGTTCATACATAAACTTAAATTATGTGAAAGGGAACAGAGAACGCTCCAATATATATATATATATATATATATATATATATATATATATATATATATATATATATATATATATACATATGTATATATTTTATTTTAAATTTGCTTATATGTATACACTTTTGTATAATTATAGTCATATCAATGGTTAAAAAAAAAATTAAAAAAATTTTCTTTTACGTTACAACTTATTGAAAAATATTATAAATGTTAATTAATATGATACATACGTCTTAACAAGGGGTCGAATAGACTAGGCGAGGGCCCAGTTGGGCCTAATCGTAGATAAACCTATGATTATACCTGTTTACACATACTATGACCACAGAATATTCTGTGCTATGACATTAAATATGTTTGATATATGTATTACGTGCACATCAATATAATATTTCTTTAATGCATAATAATTGAAGTTACACGGTAACAGTTGTAATATAACTAATTTGTTAAAAACAAATAAGAATAATTTAATAAAAAAAAATTTTTTTCCTTAAATCCCTATATTATTTTTAACAAAACAAATTATATAAGTTTAACGAGTATACAACATTTTAACTGTTAAATTACTCAAATTAAAATACTAAAAACCAGATTAATGTGTAAAAAATTACACATTTTGTTCCTTATCAAACAAATAATAATACAATAAATAATAAAAATTGTTTTCTTTAATCATTGATAAATTCAATACTCTTTATACAAATTAAACTCAAATTCTTAACTCTTTTTATAAATCATTCACATTATAAAATAAAAATTCATCTGTCAGTCATACAATCTGTAAACTCAAAACTCTGTATCATAACTTTACACTAAATCACATAGGTAACTCATTGTTCCTTATGTCAAAAAATTTAAGAAAAACTAATTTAAAAAAGCCGATAAGATAATGGTGGTGGAAGTTCGTCCTTCGTCGCTTCGCTCCTCGGACAAGATAATGGTGAGGAGTGTATAGCACTTTCTATCATGGGATCACCTGGTTTACGATAGTTTAGTTGTATGGTACTTTACATTTGAATGCAATGATAAATCATTGTAAGTTAAGTACAGGATACAGTAGTTGGGTGGGATACACGAGATGCATTGCTAGATTAGGCATTATTGGATAGATTTTGGAATTATTTTATATTATAAAAAAAAAAACGATTCTGAACGAAGATGAAGATGTCAGCCTTAAATTGTAATATATATTTTATTTTAATATCCTAGATTGGGTTAAATTTACATTTGTCTATTCATGTGACTTCTGCTCGTGAGCATTGGACAAACCAGGATGTGCATAGATAGGGCGTAGGTAAATACCATATTATTTGCCTAAATGCACTATCGTGACGGTACCACCCGACCCCGCCGTCCATATATGCTGAATGCTCCGTGGCTACGTCTATTTAAATATTAATAATTAATAATAATATATAAAATCCGCATGTTTATGGAACTGATACACACATTAAAATAACTGGAAATTGGAAGTTAGTAACGTTCTATTCAACCATGTAAAGGTACGTTATACACCTTGTGTTTACAATCTACCAATATTTTGTATAGAACAGCTGTCAGCTACTGATTATATTATAATAAACTTAATCTATTTAATTATCTTTATCAGCTGTGATATTACATAATATTTTCATTTCTTATCTTTGAATACAAAAATTTTTATACATTTTCAACTACAAAATAATTTGCAAATATTCGTGATTTTGACAAATTTTGTCGATTTTTGAACTTCAACTGCTTATAAAAAAAAATTGTGCCTATGTATTTGAATAATTTTTGAATCACTCTTAGATCAACTTATTCAAAACCTTCTATTAAATTTTCAAGCGATTTGGTAGGGCCAAAAAATTGTTATCGACTTTTATAAAAAAAAATCTAAGAAAAATCGAATTATTCAAATGCCTATAAATAGCTAAAAAATAAACGAAATATTTTGAAAATACAACTATGTAAAGAAAATGCCTATTTAAACATTTTGTAAAAGTTTTAAGTTTCTACGACCTATACTTTTTGAATAAGAACAAATATCAAAAATCAATGATGCCTAAATTGTTATTTTACGCGATTATGTGAAAAAATTGTAATTTCAAACACTCATAAAAATTTTTGATTTTATTCCAGTGCAAATTTTTTTACAGATAATTGAAGGAAAACGTATGTCAAACTTTGTACCGAATTTACAATTCTTAGTTTTGAATACTTAAAATTTTATGAATTTTCAACTGCAAAATAACTTCAAATTTTCGCGATTTTCTACACATTTCGTAAAAATATGAACTTTTTATGCTTATAAAAAAAAATTTGTGAATTACGCTTTGAATTTTTTTTTTATACCGATAAGTTCGACATATTAGGTACCTTGTATTAAATTTTCAAGAATTTTTGTCCACAAATTTTTTTTATCCACATTTCAGAAAAAAAAACAAAGAAAAGTTGAAAATTTCAATTGTCTATTAAAAGCTCAAAAAAATTCTAAAGTTTACAAAAATTGTACTACGTATAGATGATTCCAATATAAACATTTGGTGAAAGTTTCAAGTTTTTTCGACTTATACTTTTTGAATAAGAACAAATATCAAAAATCGTTTAAGGCTAAATTATTATTTTACGCAATCATGTAATTATTTCGTAAACGTTTGAACTTTAGATGCTTATAAAAAAAAATTGTGACTCACGATTTTTGATTTTTTTTCATAGCAATAAGTACTTCTAATGAGGAACCTTGTACTAAATTTTCAAAGTTTTATGGCCAACCAAATTTTTTTTATCCACATTTCAGAAAAAAATAAGTTCAAATTTTCGCGATTTTTCAATATTTCATAAAAATTTAAACTTTTTATGCTTATAAAAAAAAAGGTGTGCATTTCGCTTTGAATTTTTTTTTTATACCGATAAGTACTTTTTATGAGGAACTTTATATTAAATTTTCAAGATTTTTTGTCCAGCCAAATTTTTTTTATCCACTTTTCAGAAAAAAAAACTATGAAAAGTCAAAAATTTAAATTGTCTATAAAAAGCTCAAAAAAAGTCAAAAGTGTTCAAAAATTTTACCACGTATAGATGATTTCAATATAAACATTTGGTGAAAATTTCAAGTATCTACAATTTTTGGTTTTTGAGTAACGGCTAAATAAAAAAATCGATTTCGTCGAAAACGGGTTTTCCACAAAAAGTACCGTTTTTTCCTCATTTTTTGTTTGTTTTTCCCGTGGCATTTGAAAACTTTTGGGAATTTTCACTTGTGACCTCTCTAAGGTACCTCCGATATTCGTTTTGCCACCGAAAACATACCCTGAAGTTCAAAATTGAAGCATTATTTCGAGTAGTTATGGTGTACACAGACACAAAAACAAAAAAAAAAAAAAAAAAAAAAAAAAAAACACACATCATAGTAAAATCAATACATTCTTCACTTCGTTCAGAATCTAAAATAATTTAACTAATATTTATCTTTTAGTCCTTGATAAAGTCTATCAACTTAACACAGCTTGCGCTCAACATATTTAACTCCTACAGTAATGTCAGTATAAGCCGTATGTGACAATTTTTTACAAAAACTACATATCCATTATCCATGATAATGTGCTTTAGAATGTTGATCAAAATCTTTTTTACTATCTTTTCTTTCATTCCACAGCAATGCAAAAGTAGGTCCTTAATTGAATTATGTGCTCTAGGTGAATCAGTTAAGCAGATTACTATTATTTAATTTCCCTAATAATTGATATGAGATGGAGCCACCGCAAAGTCATATTTCAGCATTTTCCACGCTAAGTTTGGGAATAATTTATATCTGAACATTCAACATACCATAAACTGTGATTATGCCTTATAAGAGGTTATTTTACAAAAAATATGGTGTGAATAGATTATTTAACAATACAAAATTTATATTTGATATCTAACGAGTATGTTGTATCATATATGAACATATATGATTGAATAATAATTATGTAGACTATCAATTTCAAACCGTTTGAAAAAATAATGATAAATCATAACGTATGTTAAAAGCGTTTACATCAATTTCCCAGTGACAGTATTACTAGTATTTCAGTACTTACAGTACTAAATATGTTACATAATATGTAGGTATGTAAATACCATACCCTTGATCGACAAATTAGCGCAGTAGGTAACACCATATATTTTTATATAAAATACTTGATTTAGTTACTCATTTTTATGCATTTCCAAATCTATCTGCATTTGGTGATTAATTTTGAACATCTTTAGCACTGTATGTATTTTTGAGTTAATTATATATTAGTCATAGGATCAACTAGATATTATTATTATTTTTTTTATTACAAATTTTATATTGGTAGTAAAAATATAAAGTTTAAATTTATAAATAAAGTATAAATTCTTTTATTTCCTTATTTAAACATTTGTGTGGTTCATCATACTTAGAAACTATAAACGAATATGAAAACCAACTTCAGTAGTGGGTAAATTTTGTCAATTTTGTTTGTAATAAAACAAAAAAATTATTAAAAGTTGCAGAAAGTTTACCATATTTACTATTCAATTTACCAAATCTTTGTTTTGTATAAACTGAATACAATTTGTTGTGCCAATTGTGGTAGTTAACTACATGATGTGAGAAATTATGTAATTGTCCCTCCATCAAATCCCAACCCTGCCAATGATTCCAGTATTAATTTAGCAAATAAATTTGAGTTGGTCGTATTGAATATTAATGTATATATTCACATTTTTGTGTTACAGTTCTTTGATCGCCTCCATTATTGGACATTTATTACTTATTTATTGGTAACTATTTTATTTTCACTTTTTAAATATTAATATTTACAATTGTTTAAGTTACATTATTTTTTATAGTTTGTTTTGATTTTAATTTAATTTGTTTTTAAAGTGTTTAAGTGTTTTTGGTATTTTTTTTTTTTTTTCATTTGTTAGGTTAATTTAATTTTTTTTTTTTTTTTTTTTTTAATAAGTCCAGATTTAGGTTCTAGACTTAACAAAGCTTAGATTTAGGTTCTAAGCTAAAAAAAAAGTCCAGATTAAGGTTCTAGACTTGACAAAGCTTAGATTTAGGTTCTAAGCTAAAAAAAAAGTCCAGATTTAGGTTCTAGACTTAACTTGACAAAGCTAAGATTTAGGTTCTTAGCTAAAAATAATATTATTTGTCTATTAGAATATACAAATTATCTGTATTAACTAAATAATAAAATGAGTTTAAATAATAAATTAAATGATATTGCTGAATATGTGCACAATAAATTACCAGGATTAGACTTGGACAATCTCTCTGTTGCGGATAACAGTGTAAATGAAATGTGTAATTTCATTTTTCACAAAAATGATAGAGTTTTAAAAAAAACAGTTGTCAATGCTTTAAAACGACAAAATTCATCTCTTCGTGTAATGATTAGTGCCATGAGGGATAATTCGCTTTCATCAAATATATCTCGTGATGCGTCGAAAATAATAAAATGTCTTGAATCTTGTAACTATACATGTGCTGATTTCCAACAGTATAACGTAGAAGTTATTGATGATGTTTGCAAACGACTAAAAATTAAAATAAATAACATGAATAGATTATCGTTGTTTAGAAAATGCCAGAAAGCCTTGAACCAAAGTTATGTTAGTACAAATAACCTAAATGATTTATGTGTTACTATTCAAAGTCCTACTTTGGAGGATAATAGTTGTAATTCAGTTGCTTCTGCGGTGTCTGTAATAGACGACAGTACAGTAAGTTTGCCGTCTGCAGAGTCGAGTAATTTAAACAATTTGAGTTGTGTTAAAGACATTTCTGGTGAGGTCAAAGACACTGGGTTGTTAAATTCAGAACGTACCAGTAATGAAACAGAGGGATTGATAGATCTGAGTGTAGTCACATTTAAAAATATTGTGACTAGTACACCAGAAGAAAAACTCGAAGATTTGTCGGAAAGACAGATTTCGATCTCTAATAACAAGTGCTATTACGTAGAAAGTCCGTTGAAAAGATTATTGAATAAAAGAACGCCGGTGAAGAGTGGCGTTATTTTACCGGTTGGTACGAAGAATAGATATTTAGATCAATCGTATGTCCGTAGACAAAATAACGATAAGAATTTTGGAGGTTGTACGGTCTTCGAAGGAAAATTTCGGTTCACTAAAGAAGAATGGTCCTATATTGTCTACAAAAATGAGCAAGGATTCATACGTTTAGACACATCTAAGTATCCGACAATGTTTAGGAAACGTTTGAAGACTGTGAATAACACTTGTGTTGTTAATTTCAAGTCTGTTAATTACCCACGGACGATGAGACACTATCTTGTGTATATGTATTGCTGTCATCCGGGCTGTAAGAGTTTTAGACTTAAAGTTGTGCCACAAGAATCTGTAACTATAGTTTCGGTGTATAGTTCTGGTTTGGACTACTATCACAAATCTGATAATTCCCTTACTAATCACGTAAGAGGTATACAGAGAAATATGGTTAGGCAGATTTTAAAGGAAACCAAAGCTTTTAAGTATTCTGATGAAGCCGTAAAGTGTGCATCGCCTTCGAAATTAAGCTGTGGTAATCTCCAAGATATTAAGTCTGATGATGTAATTAGAAAAATCAGATCTGAAGCGATGAGTGCAGACGATTACGCTAAAGAAGACTTTGAAGACTTGATTGGGATGTACAACAATGATAACTACATAAAACATGTTGGTTTACCCTCGTATGTCCATTGCTACAGTGATGAGCAGTTGGAGCTTTTGACATCGATTAAATCAAAGGGGAAAGGCACAGTGACTGGTTATTTGGATGCAACTGGTACTGTTGTGAGAAAAATAAATCACAGTGACAAAAGGATATTGTATTATGCTATTGTAGTGAGTGCTTCGCTACCAGCACAGTCAAGCGTTACTTGTCCCATTGTTGAGATGGTAAGTTCGTCGCATGACATCGTAGCCATTTCTCAGTGGTTAAATGCGTTTAAAGCTTTTGTGTTGAAAAAAAATCGAGAATGGCCCTTGTTTACAAATGTAGTGACTGATTTTAGTTACGCTCAAATGCATTCGTTGTGCATTGGATGGAATGGGTTGTCCTCCATATTCGATTATTTAAATTATTGTTATTCGGTTTTGTTCGAGCACTGTGATGGAACGAAGTTAACTGTTATTAATGTCTGTGCTAACCATTATACTAAGATAATTGTGAACCATGTACGTACGCAATTTTTGAAAACTTGCGATATAGGTGGCACAAAACGATTGCAAAATTCTGTAATAGATTGGATATGTTTACTGTTCAACATGGATAATATGAAAGACATTGAAATGTGGTTCAAATTGTTCACAACTGTATTGTCGTCGAGAAGTAAAACCCAAGAGGTGCTCAATGCTTTGAGTATACTTCAGAACAAGTGTATGACTCAAGGTGATGTTGAGTCGTATGATGAGAAATACAATGACAACTGTTTAGATGATATGAACAAGGTGTTGTGTGAAACACAAACGAGTAAATCTATGATGTATTGCAGATTTAAAAAAATTAGTGAACGTGTAAAGAACGATTACTGTGACTTATATAATGGTTGTGAAGTGAATGAATTTTTCGATGAAGATTACTTACAACAATTCATTCTAAAATGTGTGCCATTTATTCCTCTGTGGACACCGGTTATGAATAAAATACTAAATACAGGTGTTAAATTTCGTCAGAGTAATGCTACTGTTGAATCATGGTTCAAAACAGTGAAAAAAGACATGTTGGACGGTGATCGCAGACTTAAGTGTGGGCGATTTTTAAGAAAGACGCATGACCGAGTGCGTACTGTGTGTAAACAAGTAAAGTTTTCAATAAGGAAGAAGAAATGTACACGAGTATTGAATTTTGGTGAGGTGTCACCAAAACTAAATCAACTGAATGTGATGAGTGATACATCTAGACAGGACAGACTTAGTCGTGACGAAACGTTTTTAAACTCCGTTGAAGAATGGGGAAAAAAAGAAAAACAACACAAACACCTTCAACCAGTTGGTTTCCGTCCTTTCAAAACGTTGAAGTTAAAAAATCCGATTCCACTGAACGATATTAGTGAACGAGTGCTGTCTAAGGAGGATGTAATACTCATTGAACCGGTAGATTGTGATCTCCATATTGTACCAGAAGAATCTATCAATGGAATGGAAAGAAAAGAAAGTATTACAAATTTGAGTAGACGATCGTTGACTACACCGGGTTGTTATAACTCTCCTTTCCGATTAGACAACTGTGACGTAGAACTTTATGAAAACATGTTGCCCAAAGATTTGGATTACTATAAATTAATAAAGATGCCTAAAGGTAAACATGGTGAGTATTATACAGTCGGTAAATATAGTTGTATTTTAAATAATGATTATAATGATGTGTTGCCAGACTTAGATATCAGAGATTTTGAGTCTTTGTCTGGTGAAAATTGGTTAAATAACTTTGTGATTGATGTTTGCTTAAAGCTAAATGTTGTAAAACAAAATTTACAAAATGTTGAAGTCATGTCGTGTAATACTGTGAAAATGTTGTTGGAACCAAGAGATGTCGGTGAGAGTCGTATGCAACAGATTAACATCAAAGAAAACAGTACTGTTTTCATGCCATGGAATATAAATTCAAATCATTGGATTATAGCAGTTGTTAATTTTAAAACAACAAAATGTTTTATAATGGATCCCCAGAACCCAGTTTCAGTAGAGGACAGAACATCTCAAAACCGCTTTAAATTGCTTTGCAAATCCCTTATATCAAATTGTGTATACGGTAAGGGTAATGATTTCCCCTCATTGAGTTTGATTCCATGTCCAATGGAAAACATTCCTTCACAATTAGATGGTTGTAATTGTGGAGTTTATATTATATATTATGCTTTTACCATTATGACTGAAACGAGTTTTGATTTAGACTTCGATCCTACTGCGTATAGGACCTACTTGAAGAAGTATTTGTTGCAAAATTCAGATAACATGTACGATGTATGTCTTTTCTGTGGCCGTTTTTCAAATAAACACCGTTGTCAAGAAGATGAGAGTGCTGTAAACTGGGTGTCTTGCAGTCGGTGCTGCAGATGGATAGCTGTAGATTGCATGCCAGAAGAGTATAGATTAATGGATTTTGAGAATTGTTATTTCCTATGCCCTTTATGTGGACCGCAAAAATGGACTAAAGTTTAAAGGTAAAATAAATTTCCAAAAAAGTAAGTCTTGTAATATCTTAGCTAATTAGATTTTGATTTTAGTAGATTAATTTGAGTTTACTCTGTGTACATGATGACCATGTTTGATGTTTAAACAACACGACATGTAACCACACCATTTATGCATATTCATACAGCTGAAGACAGCTGTAAGTTATGTACAAATGACAGTCCGAAGTCTGTAATTTCAAAATAATTTATGTTTGTTCATGAATTAATGAAAGTGGGACGGCATGTAGTGTGTTTTATTTAACATTGTAATGTATTATTGAATAAAATTTATTTCAGATAATGGTGTCTTACTGTGGGTTAGCCCTATTCGAATTGGTATGTATCGATTCTGTTTATATTTTAAACATTTCTATAAAAATATATTAAATATACATTTCAAAATGTTTAGGATGAATTTTAATCTTCTCTAAAAAGGTAGAAGACCAGAAACTAGATGAACTATTATGACTTTTTTTCCAAATACCTTAAGGAATTAAACATTGAGAATAAGGTAAATTATTTTTATTTTTATTGTTAACTCTCTCAAAATGACTATCAAATTTTGTTTAATGCATGCAAATTGAAAACATATGTTGAAAATTTAAAAATTTAATGTAAAATATGTTGAGTATTTTTTGGGATATTAGTTTCAAAATTTGATTATAATACTAGTCAACACAATACCTACCAACTATTTATAATTTTAAATTCGTATACAGTGGTATTTTCAATCGTTACTCAAACTGTATTATATTATATAATATAGATATGATATGTTCATATTATAAGGTGAATACTCCCAAAAATGGTGTGGGAGTTTCAAACTCCTGCTATTTATAATTTTAATGCTTGAAATTTTGATGACAAGTTGTTTTCTATCTCATTTAGATATTTAATTTTCCTAAACAAAAACAGTTTATATCTTATGATTTAATTTTATATGTAGGTAATTGAATACAGTCTGAAAAAGGACTTCTATCGAACTCATCTTTATCTATATTTCAATAATATAATACCTATATTATAATTTGATATTTCCAGTAACGTAAACTGTTGCCTATTTTACATTGTACATTATTTTTTAATTTCACAATTGTGTAATTCAATGTTTGAATAACCGTATCTATAACAGTTTAAATATTAGTATTTTATTTTTTTGGACAACATATTTTCTATAATAATTATTATTGTATGCCGGACAAAGTTGCTGGTTTTTATTATTTAATGTATTCGAAAAAAATATTATATCAATAAAAAATCGCTCCTCATATATTATGAGTGATGAGTCATCACTACCTAGGCTTAGGGACTTATAGCTCTAAAAAATACACAAATATGCATGCAAATATGCTTCTAAAATCATTAAAATATGCATTATAATATGCATTTATATGCATTAAAAAAAGTGACTAAGATTATGATATAATTGACTAGATACAACTTTTATTATTGAATATACCTACATCTACTAAATTTGAAAAAATAAATATTAACCTTAAAATTTTGAAAAATTAAACCGAGAATTAAAAAAATAATAAAATAAAAAAAATAAAATTTGCATAATTAATTCTGCATCATTTTTAGTTCCTTGAAAATTACATTGCACAATTAAATACTTTCTTATGTTTTCGAATGTAAATCTCCGACGATTACTGGACAATAAATTTTTGTAAATTGAGAAACTCCGTTCAACGTCTACAGAAGTAATTGGATCATAATTAAAGTATTCCAAATCATCATTTGTTATATCTTCAGGCAAACCTTCCAAACTTTCCACTTCATCACTTAATATTTTATGAATTTTCAACACAATATTATAACAATATTTTTGTCTAAAACATCATTCATTTTATTTACAATTGGTATGGCCTTTGTACATTTCAAGTGACTGATTTTATTTTTTGTATCTTCAATTATTTTTAACGAATCCAACAGCTTAGTACCTCTTTTTTCTAAAAATGTTATCGCTCGAGGTAAAAATTCAAAATTTGCTTTGATAAATGTTAGTTGACATGGAAGATTACTTTTTTTCAAATACTTTTTAGCGGTTTTAATTGATGCTGCATCATCATCGTCAAATGTTTGTATTATTATTACTGGAAGTATTAAGTCCTCTTAGTACATTTTTTTTCAATCGGTTGAAATATGTATATTTAGTTATATGTATTTATAGTTTTTAATTTTAAATTTGAAAAATTTGTCAAAATATGCAAAATAAGCATACAATTTTTAAAATATGCACTATCCTGCAAAATCTATCAAATATGCAGGAATATGCACATTCAAATTTTAGATATGATATCATGGCACTGAGAAACGAATTTATTTCGCACTCTGCTATATTTAACAATAATTAAAAAAAGTATGCAAATGCTAGAAGTCCCTAAGCCTAGACTGATGACATATGGAAACATAATTATGATAGTTTAATATATTTATTATTATTATTAACGAATTGTATGTTTATAATATTATTATTCACTCTATAACCCCGGTGTCGTCTGATGACAGTTATACTGCTTCGCTTATACTTTTTATTTACTTGTCACTATACACAAGACTATACACTTGAGTTAGAAGTATATCTGTAACTATTTTCTTACGGTTTAATAAATGATTAATTAAACTAATCAAGTACAACATTTATTGATAACATTAAGTGACTTGTTTAAATTCTAATTAATAATTTGTAATAACCAATTAACAGTATTCATTTTTGGTAATTCATTAAAATGTTAAAGTTGTTTTTTAACATTACAGTTCCAGAGACGGTGAATGCGAAGAATCTCTATTTATTGAGCGAATTTGAAAGATTCATTGTGCAAAGAGCAGCATCAGTTGAAAATTTACAAAAGTACATGGAGACCATGAACTTATTAACTGTGACATAAAAAAAAGTATAACGATATAATTTTTATAGAAAAAAATTGTTCAATTTTTAAGTTATTATTCATTGAATATTAATTATTAAATATGTGTACCAATATATTATAATCCTTATTTGAGTCGTCCATTTGCTAAAGTTATCATCTCTATACCAATAACTTTTTGGATATAAGTGAAAAACCTTAATTCATTTTCAAAATTTTAGAAAACTTACAGATTTTTTCCTCAATAAATATTTAGAAATGTGAATAACGATATTCCGAGGACTACAGAATTTGTAGATTTTTATTTCTCAATTAACTTAAATTTAAAATTTTTACTTTCTATTTTACCAACTAAACACCTTTGAAGTAAAAAATTTTAACTTTTGAAATTGGTTATTTTTTGGTATTGGTACTTAACTTCTCAGTAATTATTATTGAAGCAATTTATAACAATTCTAACAGAAACAGCTAATAACATTAAAAAATATATATGACTAAATATTTTTAACAAGAAACTTAAAATCACAGTGCAAAATAATTTGTTGATTTTGTTTTAACATAGAAAAAAAATATGATTATTAAAATAACATTTTTTTTTTTTTTTTAGTAATATTTTGCTTCCACTTCATGTATATCTACGAAATGTGGTTCATAATGATTTTAATAGTATGTGACATACAGTAAATTTCTCCAGTCCCAGCCAAAACGCTTTTTAAGTAAATTGTCCACATCTGCCTTTTTGCTGTATTTATTTGAACAACTTATTTTAAATCTTACTTAAAAATTCTCAAAATTAAACCATAAACCGAGTAAAAATCATTCTTCAATATCAAAGAAAATATAGGGGAAACCTAAAGAGGTGCATTCTTATATTTTTGTAACTGTACGTACAGTCAGCATATGATAATGCATTTCCGCATTGGGATTTACTCTGTTTTTGCAGCTGTACTTTTTTAATCTTGGACAAACTATTTTTTGGTATGTAACTTGGTATTGACTTTCAACATTAAATTTTTGAATTAAAAATTAAAATAGAATTTACTGAGTTTTGAAACTTGAGAATTACACAGGAAAACTACGATTTTATAGCCTATAAAAAAAAAAAAAACAAAATATTGATTTCGGTCAAAAGTGGAAGTACTTCAGCGACTAGACGACTCATGTGGTGATTATAAATTAAATTATTATTTATTATACCCATATTTCTGTCATACTAATATTCATGTTCGTTATATTGTACTGTAATATTGTTGTACTTGCTTTTTTCCCCTCGATTTTAATCATTGTACTCAGAAAATACTTAAAATATACATTTTTGTTTTGTTTTATAACATTTTAAAGCTTTATAGTTATTGTAGTTAATTTTGTTTAGTACTGTAAATGTTTTAATTGTGTATTATGGTTATACAATGATGCGATAATGTACTGATAAATTGTATTGTAAAATGTAATTGAAATAATCTAATAGACAATACAATTCATTTTGTTCTATTTATACTTGAACTTTTTTCTGTTAATTTTAAATAATATATTGTAATAAAAAAATTATAATTTATAATATTTTAATTTGTGTAAGTTTCTTTATCATTTTATATTCTTTGTTAAATAATTTATAGTATATGTTTGGTTTAGTTTGTAAGTTATTACTTCTTTAGCATACATTTTTTTTTAATATTTTAATGATGTTTTGTTTTTAAGAAGTATTTCTTAACAATATTAATTTATAGGTTATTTTTTGAAGTTGTTAATGTACCTAATATTTAAATATGTTTGAGCTAAGTCCTGTTAAAACAATTTCCCATTAGTAGGTATACAAACTAATGATTATAAGTTCTAAATTTAAAGGTTTGTACTCATTTCACATCTTTTTTTAATTAATAATATAGTTTTGTCTAGTTTGTTAGTTTTTCTGTATATTAACATATAGTTATCTAATATTTAATTACTGTTATGATTGTAATGGTTATTGTATTAAGAATTTGATTGAAATAAATACAATTTTTTTTTTAAAAACTATTATTACATTATTTTTGTACATTTAAAGTAGGTAAATACATTATTTTTTGTCTACAAGAACTAGAGGTCTCCAAGGTTTAATATTTGAGTTTAAGGGTTAAAAAATTAGATTTTGTTTATTTAGTTATAAACTTCAAGTTATAAACATCATGATGAAGGCATGATGATATTTATTTTAATTTTTATAACTAATTGTTATCTTGTAAAATGTTAAATTATGTAAAATGAAGATGTTTTGTTGGTGCTCTTTAATTGGTAAAGAAGTAATTTGTGATCAATTTTGATCAAAGAATCTGTAATTTTAGATTTTATGAGATGAGGATGAGCTTGATTAAACTATACATAATTGAAATTGTTTAAGAGAATTAAGTATTACCATATATTAAGTCATATAAATTCCAAGTATTTGAATGAATAATATACATTTGCACTTCTTACAAGAGCTTATTTTTCAAAAGATCTAATTTAGAAATATTTTCTTGTATTTCTATTACTGTAAAATTTATAATGACTTACAATGTTCCATTAAATTATATTCATTCCATGAAAAATATTTTTTTTTAATGTATTTTCTATGTAATATAAAATTAATGCCATTAGGCCATACAAGGAATTTGTTAAAAAACTATACCAGTTTTAATTTAGTAACTTATTTGATAATTTGTTTTTCATTGTTGAGAAATACTTAATGTTATTTAATTATGCATTACCCTAGTGTGAACCAATTTTATAAACTTGTAATATCTACCACTATTTAATAACTTTATACATAAAAAATGATATAATTTCGAACAATTAATCAAGAAATCAATAATTTTACCTATATTTAAATTTTGAAAATTTGATGTTTATGTATTATATTATAAACTCCTTTTTATGTTGGATATAGGCAACATAACATACATGTCCGCCATGTTGGATTTTTTTTTCTTATCAAAAATTGCTAGTGGAAATTGCTA
>JALBXZ010000096.1:0-154440 GCA_027580255.1 Therioaphis trifolii
ATATTGGCGCTGATTATGCGTAAGTTGTGCCCTGATGTATTGCGAATATCGATAAGCTTGTTGTGATCCACAACTCAAATATCCTTGTGATTATTAATTAAATACTTAATCCTAAAAAGCACGTATGTAAGAGTGGCGCCTCTTTATAAAAATTAGTTAACTGTATGGCACTCGGCTTAGCAATTAACACGTCCGAGGTTGAGAAATCGAATAGGTTTCCAAAAATTATATTAACAAGACACATCTTCGGACGAGGCCATGTTAAGATCCGGGAGCCCATACCAAAGGAGTGGTGTTGGCCAAGACAACGGAAGACCCGATATAAATACAGCCACGGGATGCAGAAGAAGGAGAGACGCAGACAGAAGCAGAGAGACACCACCTCTTGTGCTATTCAAGTGCTAACGCAAATATTACCTGACCGTTATGACTTAGAGTTTATTGCTCAAGTCCTCTATCGCATGTAGGGATATTTTGTCGTTAACACTGATTGCATTTTAAAAGTATTAAAATAAATTGTAAATGTTATAATTGTCTATTTAATTCAATTGTCGAAGTTTATCAATAAAGAAAAGTCTTAATATTATCTTATAAAAAAGTGTCGATTCATTTCCGAGGAGATCGCAACAGAAAATTGGCGCTGCGGACAGGGTATTGTTCAAGAGGAAATTCTCCAAAGGAACCACTGTGGAATTGATCAATCCACAACTCTCGAACAAGACTCCAGAACATTGCCGATTTCAACGAGATGGACAGCACGTTTTTGTAAGCTAATATTAAGTATTTTGTTATGTAAATCGTCTCCCCTAAAAATCTATAAAAAAAAAAAAAATATAAAAAAAAAGAGAATTATTGAAGAATTATAAAAAGTGTTATTGAGTATTAAAAAGAGTAGTGAAGAAATATAAAGAGTATTAATGAATATTAAAAAGAGTATTATTGAGTATGAAGAATTATAAAGAGTATAATAAGTATTAAAAAGAGTATTATTGAATATTGAAGAATTATAAAGAGTATTAATGAGTATTAAAAAGAGTATTATTGAATATTGAAGAATTATAAAGAGTATTATGAGTATTATTGAGTATTGAAGAAATATAAAGAGTATTATTGAATATTGAAGAATTATAAAGAGTATTATTGAGTATTAAAAGAGAATAATTAAAAAGAATTGAACAAAGAGAGTATAAAAGAAATAAAGAAAATAAAAGAATAAATAAAGTGTACAAGAGAATAGATAAAAAAAGTTATAAGAAGGGATTATTATGAAATTATTGATGAATTAATAGAGTATCTTATGAGTAATTATTATATTAAAGAATAAATGAGTATTAAAGGTTTTGATAATTGAGTATTAATGAATATTGATGAGAAAATAAAGGAAATATTAGACGAAATAATAAATCAGGTCAGTGAGAACGAAGAAATAGAATCATTTATAGGGAATACAGTTTTAGTCGAAGAATTAATTGAAGAAGAAAGTAATAAGAATAGTGAATTATTAAACAAAACGCTAAGAGAAATAAATTTAGACGAGTTTATACAAAATCCCCATCAGAGACCCAACCGTCCAGGTACACGTAGTCAAAAAGATATAATTCACACCCAACTTGTCCCCGCTAAAAGAGGAAAACTAACAAAAAAAATGTCACCGCCTTCAATAGTATTAACCATTAGCGAAGCATTAAATATTATACCGAAATATTCGGGCGATACCGAAGTATATCCTTTCATTAATATTTGCGAAAAAGTCTTGGAATCAGTCGACGCTGATCATGTTCCCCTCTTAACAAAAATGATTCAAGCATCAAAATTAATAAATAGAGCTTTTAATGTGGTCCGATATCGAGAAATTACATGCTGGAAGGAAATAAAGAAAATTTTATTAGATAGTTTCGAAGCTCCCTACGCTGCTAGTAACTTACAATTGGAATTAACTTTAATTAAAATGGGAAACGGAGAATCCGTCACAAATTATAACAATCGCGTAGAAGATATATTTCAAAAACTATGTAATGCCCTTACAGCAGGTGAAAACGCTGCCGATAGCGATGCCATTCGACGAAACGCATTTAAACAAGCATTAACAAGTTACATACGTGGGTTAAATAGTAATTTACAATTTAAAGTTGAAACAAAAAATCCACCAACATTAGAAATAGCTATGCAAGTAGCTATAGCCGCAGAAAAAGAAATATTAACAAATCAGGCTTTAAACGAGTTAAGTAATCTGTCGGTCAGGGCCAAACGAAAGAATTAATAGGAATATAAATAGGAATAATATTAATAATAATTATAACAACAGAGGAAATCGAACAAATTTTATAAACAATAATAACAATAATTTCGCACCAAATAATAGAAATAATTATCAGAATATACAGCCGCGTACTAACAATAATTTTGGAAATATGCAACATCGTTATAATGGTATTAATAATAATAATAATAATAATAATAATCCGCCTCAGTGTTATAACTGCCAAAAGATAGGACACATAGCTCGTGATTGTCGTTCGCGCCCACCGCGGAATAACTATAATAATTTTACAAGGCCACCTACAAATTATAATAATGAATCTTCACCGTTAACTTGCTCATTCTGTCAACGTATTGGTCATAACATTGAAACGTGTTATACGAAACGTAATCATGAATTAAGGAATACTAATGTGTCGGGAAACGATGGAGCACCGATCGTGAACGACGCTCTCCGACCGGTACACCATATAACGTCGCAATAATAAATGAACCCCGTGTATTTCACATAACATCGGGATTAACAAATAATCATATAACTTGTAACTCGCCCGCGTTTCTAAATAAACATGCAAAATTATTAATTGACACTGGTTCAGATTTAAATATTATTCGTATTAGTTGCTTACAACCCGATGTATTGGTAGATGAACGTGCAGCAGTTAAACTTCGCGGTATAAATGATGTAATTACACAAACAATAGGAAAAATAATTATACCAATACATATAAATGAAAAAGAAATACAAACTGAATTTCAATTAGTAGGCAAGGACTTCCCAATACCGCATGAAGGCATTCTTGGCAATACATTTCACTTTCAAAATAAAACAATAATAAATAATGGAGATGGAACATTAATAATTCCCGAATTAAATAATGAAATTTGTTTTACGCTACAACCACGTACGGAAACCATGGTATCCATTCCGATAAAATTAATTAATAAAGAAAATAAAGACATATTAATTCTAAAACAAGAAATAAAAGAAAATGTATATTGTGGCAACATAGTTAATACAGTAAAAGATGATAAAATAAACGTATCCATATTAAACATATCTGAACAAATACAGGAGATTAGGCATTTAGATTTAAGAAATATAAAATATGAGGAAGAATATGAAAATCACATAAATATTAAAATTGATAAAAACGATACAAACAGAATAAAAGAAATAAAGAAATTAATTAATACCGAGCACATGAATACGGAGGAACAGGACGCTATAATGACATTATGTGTAGAATACGCCGACATATTTTATTTAGACACCGACAAATTAACTGCCACTAACGCCATTGAACATCACATTAGACTACCCAGTAACCAGGTTCCCATATTAAAACGACCATACCGACTTCCTCAAGTACAAACCGCAGAAATCGACCGACAAATAAATAAAATGCTAAAAGATGACGTAATAGAATCATCCCGATCGCCTTGGAACGCCCCATTACTATTAGTAAAAAAGAAATTAGATTCTTCAAATGTAATTAAATGGCGAATAGTAGTGGATTATAGAGCACTAAATAACGTTACCATAAATGAGCCTTACCCATTACCGAACATTGAAACTATTCTTAGTCAACTTGGTGAATCTACCCTTTTTTCTGTTTGTGATTTATCCCAAGGATTCTTTCAAGTACCTTTAGCACCCGAATCTCGTGAATGTACAGCATTTTCTACTGAAAAAGGTCACTACCACTATAAACGTATGCCAATGGGATTGAGAAATTCCCCTTCAACATTTCAAAAATTAATGAACTCTGTTCTATCAGGTATGATAGGATTAAAATGTTTAGTTTATCTAGATGATATTATAGTATATGGAAAAAATTTAATTGAACATATTATTAGGTTGCGTGAAGTATTCAACAGATTACGAGAAAATAATTTATCTATCCAACCGCACAAGTGTGTATTTTTAACAAAGGAATGTGTGTATTTAGGACATATAGTATCCGATAAAGGAATACAGCCCGACCCAAGCAAAATCTCCGCCGTAATGGAATTCCCGATACCAAAAAACGTGAAAAATATTAAATCATTCTTAGGACTAAGTGGTTATTATAGAAAGTTCATTAAATCTTATTCCGCAATAGCTAAACCCATTACCAATTTATTAAAAAAGGACGTACCATTCGTTTGGAACGAAAAATGTCAGGAGGCCTTTGATGCATTAAAACAAGCCTTATGCACTAAACCAGTTTTAAGGTACCCAGATTTCAATAAACAATTTTTCTTAACTACCGACGCATCTACAAAAGCATTGGGCGCCATATTGTCTCAACATGATGACGTAAATTCAAATACCGAAAACAATTCAGACAGACCCATATCATATGCATCACGTACATTAAATAAAAGTGAATTAAATTATTCAACTACCGAATTAGAATGTCTCGCCATAGTGTGGGGAATAAAATATTTCCGACCATATCTTTACGGAAGAAAATTTGTCATAATAAGTGATCATAGACCTCTCGTATGGTTATTTAATCTTAAAGACCCATTGTCCAAATTAGCCCGCTGGCGTATTTACCTCGAACAATATGATTATGAAATACGGTATAAACCAGGAGTATTAAATTCAAATGTTGATGCATTAACTCGTATGTATAAAATAGATGAAATAAAAAACGAAAGTTATGACATGTTCTTAAATAAATACGAAACACAGTTAATAACAAACCAAAACATAAAGGAAGTTTCCGGTGAACTAATTAACTCACCCGAATCATATCATATAGTTTCCGAAATTGCAAAAAATTATAATTTTTCAAACGGAATAAACTATGAGATAAAACAAAAATTCGCACACGACCAGTTATTACCGCAAGCCAAACTTATTGGAGAGATCCAATATTTTCAGAAAAATAATCGATATCTCATATTTCTAATCACTAAAAATAAAAACAAACAAATAACTACATATGAAAATATATTTACTGCATTAACAAATTTAAAACAATTTTGTATAGAAAATTCACTAAACAAGTTAGCCATGAATAAAATAGGAACAAAAGATAATTTAGAATGGGCACAAATACGCGCAATGATACGATTCATATTTAGAAATACACAGATTGAAATAATAATTTGTGCCGAATTAGAGTTCACTAATGAAGAAAAATTAATAATATTTCAACAAGTTCACGATTCTAAACTCGCTGGGCATTTAGGAGTCACACGCACCTATAAAAAATTAAAAGAGCATTACAACTGGAGAAATATGAAACAAGACGTAAAGGATTATATAAAAAAGTGTTCTTCATGTCAACAAAATAAAAATACGAATCGAAAAATAAAAAATCCAATGGTAATTACTTCTACAAGCTCTAAACCTTTTCAAAAGATTTTTCTTGATATTTTAGGACCAATACCTATTACACTAAGTGGTAACAGCTATATATTAACAATACAGGACGATTTAACAAAGTATTCCTTAGGCATTCCTTTACCAAATCACACCGCTAATACCGTAGCCGAAGCTTTTGTAATACACTTTGTCTGCGTACACGGGATACCAGAGACAATATTGACTGATCAAGGTAGAGATTTTCTGTCAAAAACATTTTCGGAAATCTGCAAATTATTAAATATTAATAAAATAAATACCAGTCCTTTTCACCCTCAAACTAATGGAGCTTTAGAACGATCACATAGGACACTTGTAGAATATTTAAGACACTACGTAGATAAAAAATTAAACAATTGGGACCAGTATTTACCGTACGCATTTTTTGTTTACAACTCAACTCAACACACCGCAACTGGCTATCAACCATATGCACTCGTGTATGGTAAGAAATTAGAAATACCAGTAAAGATAAGGAGCTCACCTGAGATTAGATACAATTATGATGATTATTATTTTGATTTAAAGGAAAAATTACAAGAGTCACATGAAATAGCTAGAGAGAAGTTGATAAAAAGGAAATTAAAATCAAAAAAGCGTTATGATGAAAATGAAAACACAATAGAGATAAAACTGGGAGACATGATATTGTTGAAAGATAATACACGAAATAGTAAATTAAACCCATTATGGACAGGACCATATTTAGTACATGAAGTATTAGACCACGAGAATATAGTCATAACTAGAGGACGGAAAAATTATTCAATGAGCAATAGCAACACACGTTACAGTTTGATCATAACACCATTAACATTAGGCACACTCCATACCTAACTGAAAACAATATATTGTAAATAAAACCGCAATATGTTGCACTTTCATTCCTATATTATTTATCACCATTCATAAATCATGTTCTTGGGTTAATAAGTGGATAACTAAAAATTCTACAGTGTTTTTAATCTAAAAAGTGTTCTTCTTAAATAGTGTGGCATTCGTTAATTGTCTGAAGTCCCTGGAATTTCTGGTTATAGGATAAATCTGTAAGGACAGTAAAAAAAGAAAAAGAGAGACAAATATTTTATATCCTAGATGAATAAGTTATATAAAAAAAAAAAAAAAAAAAAAAAATTTTTATTTTTGCTCCAATTGGCTTATAAACATATAGATTTTAGGGAGGATGAGGGAAAAATATATTTATAAATCTACTAACACACATATTATTGTAATAAGAAAAGAATATTATTGTAAATTAACACTAGAGTTAAGAAAATACTATCAAATGTAAAACTATGAAAGATAAACATATAATTGTAAAAGAAAAAAAAAATGTAAAACTATGAAAGATAAACATATAATTGTAAAAGAAAAAAAAAAAAACTTGTAAAAAAAAGAGGGCAAATAACATTGCAAAAGATTCTGTTTTCTTCAAAAACATAATCTTTGTTTTAAGGGGGAGGTGTTGTGATCCACAACTCAAATATCCTTGTGATTATTAATTAAATACTTAATCCTAAAAAGCACGTATGTAAGAGTGGCGCCTCTTTATAAAAATTAGTAAACTGTATGGCACTCGGCTTAGCAATTAACACGTCCGAGGTTGAGAAATCGAATAGGTTTCCAAAAATTATATTAACAAGACACATCTTCGGACGAGGCCATGTTAAGATCCGGGAGCCCACACCAAAGGAGTGGTGTTGGCCAAGACAACGGAAGACCCGATATAAATACAGCCACGGGATGCCAGAAGAAGGAGAGACGCAGACAGAAGCAGAGAGACACCACCTCTTGTGCTATTCAAGTGCTAACGCAAATATTACCTGACCGTTATGACTTAGAGTTTATTGCTCAAGTCCTCTATCGCATGTAGGGATATTTTGTCGTTAACACTGAATGCATTTTAAAAGTATTAAAATAAATTGTAAATGTTATAAATTGTCTATTTAATTCAATTGTCGAAGTTTATCAATAAAGAAAAGTCTTAATATTATCTTATAAAAAAGTGTCGATTCATTTCCGAGGAGATCGCAACAAGCTCAACACCTGGGATTTCCCTAACGTTACTTTATATTTGCACCGTTCCTAGTATTTTACCTATTAATTAAAGTAATTGTAAAGCAGGGCGTGTGTTTTAATGCTATTGTAAACGTATTCTACCTGTTCGCGTTCTGACCGGTGATTCCTGTTCGGGGAGCCAATTCTGTCGTGGTCCGTCCGGGGTGGTCACGTCTCGGTCGCGTGAGGGACGAAGGACACGAACAAAAAAATAAATCAGTGAGCAAAAAAAAAAAGAAAAGAGACAAAACTTATTAATCGTTATATATTGTGGTCATGACCAGGGGTGTATTGGAGCGTATACGGGAGTATACGGCGTATACTCAAAACAATATTTACAAAGAAATGCGTATACGTGAAAAAAATATTCATTATATAAGTATACGGTGGGTAAATGTTGTGTATACGGCGTGTATATGGTTAGGACTTAGGGCTAAGCTAATAGTTTTTGAAGATTTAAAATTGGCTTTTTAAATTCTACTAAATAAGTGTATAACATAAAAAATAATATTTATTTTTATGTCTATATGATTAAAATATATCATTTATCACTTTATCAGTTTGTTATACGCATTGAACTATATGATAAAATTTATCATATAGTTCAATGGTTATACTGGTTATACGGTATACTATTTGTATAGTCTATACTCTGTGGTCTATAGTCTAAGACCGTGGTATAATCCAGTATAATATCTTATATAATTGTTAATAAATTGTTATTGATAGTATTATTTACAATCTACAACCAATGAGGTTATTATCACCCACGGCCGAGTGGCAAACGCTCGAGAATCATACAATGTTATCATAAACAAGCTATAAATAGATTATATAGTTGAATATTTTATAATATATATATACATAGAGTTTGACAATATTTAGTAAAATAGATTTGTTGTTGTATGAATTACTTATCATTTTAAATGTTTATCTATTGCTGTTATGCCTGTTAAATATAAGTAATATAATATTATTATTATAAAATTGTCTTATTCTGTGTTATATTATATTTCAATTTCATAATTTATATACCATATTCACGTACGTACGACGTACCTACGGACCCTACGGCCTACACACAAACCTACGTACCGTACGCACTACGCATGGTAAAATGTCTCCGACTAATAAACGTCCTACAGCTTCAATAAGTAATTATTTTAATCCTGTGACTAAAAAGGTAATTACAATTTAATATTTACATTTAACAATAAATAATAATATCCGAAGTCAGGATATCTATTTATTAATGCTAAATAGCAGATATGTACTTCGTACTTGGTACAATAAAAAGTCTGCACTATTGTCTATTTGTATTTCTTTTACTATTTTGTGAAACTCGAAATCAAATATATAAATATTTTTTTCAAAACTATTAAAATAATTACTAATGTTATCACATAGCATGCACTCTTTGTACTTTATCAAACATTTTTTACTTCTTTGTACTTTATCAAACATTTTTTACCATTTTAGATTAAACAAAACATCAGTAATGATACTCAAAATATTACAGACAATTCTAGGACTTCCAATGAAGATGACCCACCACCTGTCATGTATAATGACAAAATCATTTCATCAACAACAGTAAGTTATATTTAACTATTTAATATTGATTGAACTGTAGGTACCTTACAATGAAAAGTAAAATTAAATAATAAATTGTTGGTATTAAAATAAAAATTTAGAAAGTTTTATAATTCATAAAATATATAACATTAATTATTTTTTTAATTGATTTATTAATTTAATAAAAAATTAACTAACTAGTAAAGTTGTTTAAAACAATTATGTTTTGAACTAGGTAATGCTCAACTTTTATGATTTTTATTTATATTTTAGAATTCATCTTGGCCAACAGATTGGACTACCGAACAATGGCATGCGAAGAAGGCAAAATATGAATGGTTAATATTTTTTGATGGAAAAATTGGTTGTTCTTTTTGTCGAGATATTGGATGTTTAACTAAATTTAAAAATCGTGGTGTAGAAATTTCATCTGAATGGGCAGAATGTAAAATTAGTGGAGGTAAGAGTAATAAAAAGGAAACAAGACTCTCAGTTCTCCGTAACAAAATTAAAAGGCACGTCTCTTCAATGGCTCATAAAACTGCTAGTAATATAATAACTGAAAAAGAGTCTGATATACTAACAAAACAATTTGAAAATAATTTTTATAAAATGCATAAATCGACTGAAACCATTTTTCGCACAGCATATTTTATCGCCAAAAACAATAGACCATATGATGACCATTTCAAGCTACTTGAATTACAGAAGCTCAATGGTATTGGTGTTGGTACAACATTACATTCTCGATTTTCTTCTACAAATATTATCTCACATATTGCAGCAGAAATGAAGGAAAAAGTTGTATTAAATATTACTAAATCTAACTCCAAACTATCAGTCTTGATAGATGAAAGTACAACAATGAGTACATTATCTACAATGGTAGTGTATGTAAAATCGTCAATTTCTTATGAAGACCCGGTGTTCATATTTTTGGATCTTGTCGAATTAAGACTACAAACAGCTCAAAATATAGCTAGTCAACTTATAGAATGTTTACACAAATCTGGTTTCAATGATGAATTTTTAAAAACAAACTGGATATCATTTGTGAGTGATGGAGCTAGTGTTCTTATTGGTAAAAAAGCTGGAGTGGCAAAATTACTTAAAGATAAATACCCTTTAATTTTTAACTGGCATTGCCTTAATCACCGCTTAGAACTCGCTGTCAATGACACAATGAAGGATATAAATGCAACTAATCATTTCAAAAGTTTTATTGATTCACTATATGTTTTATATAATAATTCCCCCAATTGCAATGAACTTGATATTATTTTTGTTAAAATTGGAAGAGTATTAGATGTTCGCTGGGTAGCAAGTAGTTGGCGTGCTGTTAAATCTGTGTGGAGAACATTTCCTGCCTTAAGTCAACACTTTCATTCATCTTCATTAGACATAACTAGAGATGCAAAATCAAGAAGTAAATACTTAGGTTTATATAAAAAAATAACTAGTCCTGAGTTCATTTCTGATTTAGCCTTAATGTGTGATGTATTGTATGAACTTTCTACTTTATCTTTGGCTCTCCAAAGTAAAGATATTACATTGATAAATGCTGATTCAAAAATTAAAAGATCAATAAGAATAATTGAGTCATTTAAATATAAAAATGGTGATCACATGGAGGAATTTAAAAAAGATTTATGAAATATGTTATTTAAAAATGTAAAGTTAACTAGTTATTCGAGAATTGTTTCCATTAACAGTGATCAATTTATAACAAGTATCTGTGTTAATCTAAATTCAAGATTATTAGATAAAAATGATATTGATAATTCAATTCTTCAAGATATCTGTATACTAGATAAAACTACTTGGCCTCAATCGGTTGGTGTAAGGTATGGTGAAGACCAAGTGAAACGAATATGTGACCGATTTTTTTTAAATAAAGATCATGCAGTTCATGGTTTTAGAGAATTTTTAGAAGAAGATAAAAGTCCCAGAACATTGATCTTAGAAATGCATAATTGTGTTCAAACATTTCCATGTTCCACAGCCGAGTGTGAAAGAGGCTTTAGCCTTTTAAATATTATTTGTAATGACCTTCGATCAAGATTAACTGTTGAACATATTTCTGAATTGATGTTTATTAAAATAAATGGTCCTCCGTTGCATCTTTGGAAACCAGAAGTGTATGTGAAGTCATGGCTAGTGCGACACAGATCAGCAGATGATACACGATCAAAAAATATTAAAAAAAATATAGAAAACCAAAGTATTTAGAATATTTTGTAATGTATTAATGTAATATTTTAACAATAAAATTTTTAACTTACCTATTTATGAGTATTATAGTTGGTGTCGGTAAATGTTTTTCTTTTAAGTTCTTCCAAATGGCTTTGCAAACTTCGATAACTATAGTTGATACGGTTGATTTCGATATTCTAAAAGAAAGCGCAAGTTGTCTAAAAGCCATTCCAGTTGCCAAATATCTGTTAAAACATAAATAAATTCTCTAAAAATACCAAGATGTAATATTTATATATTCGTTTTTCGTCTGTATAGGGTTAATTTATTAGATAATAATCAAATGCCCAAATTCTTATCTTATAAGTAAAGACCGGATTTTGTATGAAATGCATGTTGCTATTTACAACTTCATATACATGCACAGAGGCGGTTTGAGTATACTGTTTTTGATGCACTGCACCACCAATATTAGGGTGGTGGGTGGGTGGGTGGTTAACACAATGTATATATTTTATTGTTTTATTAACAAAAAAGTAAGTAAAAAATCATTGCAAAATCATTATTATTATAAAAAGTGTAAACAACTTAACTGAAGAAAATTAGGTATATGAAAAAACGTATAAAAAATATTTATTTATAATTTCTGGGATGAAGGGGGTGGGTGGGTGGGTGTATATACATTGTCTTGCACCACTAAGTATAATACATTCAAACTGCCTCTGTACATGCAGTCAATAAGTGTCCACAAATCATTACTTGATTGATTAAATATCAAAATTTATTTATCAAAATAATCAAATTGTAAATAAATGTATTGTAAATGTTATAAAAAATCTGAATTTGTTTCATTAAAATAGTTGCCAATATATTTTTTGAAATTTTTTCATGGAAGAAGATATAAAAAAAAAGTGGCGTAGTCTACGAGATACGTTTCTAAAAGAAAAAAGAAAAATTGTGAAACATCGTTCTGGTGATGCGCAAGACTGTGTCGAAGAGTATAATGGAAAATGGGCTCATTATAGTTTAATGTTATTTTTAAATGATACAACGACACCAAGGACTACAGAAAGTAATATTTCAGATACATTTCCTACCGAAAACTCTGTGCACGATGATAATTTATTTGAAACAAATGTAGATTACGAAATTCCTGATGCCAGAGATACCGTCGATGCTGATCCAGAATATAATATAACTCTAAATAATAATAGTTGTGTACCATCATCACCAAAAAGTGTAAAATCTATTTTAAACTCTGGTCAAGACGTTTCTGATACAGAAATTGTTGTAGATTCTCCTGCAAATAATATTTATTACTATTCTTAAGAATATTCTATTAATCTTAAATTTATATAATATATTAAAAATATAAACTGTGCAAAAAAAACAAAACATAATTATAGCGAAAATATACGAATTAAAAACTAAAATTATGATAGTCAACAGTTTTCCAGAATTTAATTCAAAATGACGCAAAATATACCGCTGACAAGATTTTTTTTTTTTTTTTTTAATTTCATTTACTCTTATGGGAAAATCATGAACTCAATATCAGCATAAATTTAACTAGGTATATATTAACTTAATTATCTGGTATTCATACATAATATGTAAGTCATAAAGGTGTTATTGCCTTCGACTCATGGGGTTGTATTGTGCTATTAGTTAATACTCTTATTAAAATAACTAGATATATTAAATTAATTCTAATATAATAAGAAAAAAAAAATCCCGAGTATCCACTTCAATAACTAAGTACAGTCGTTGCCAGATAAATTGAGACGGCGGAGGCGGCGCGATAACGGAAAACCAGTGGTTCTCCGTATTTCAATATTATTACCGAAAATACATCAATAAACCAACTATTGTTACAAAAAATATTTTACGATATTAATTTAAGATCAAATATGCCGATAATAATCTTTTATTTTAGAACAATAAGTAGAAATTGTAAAATAATATAATTAATGTAATAATAATACATAATATTTATAATAATATGATAAAATAATAAAATCTATATTATATTTTTTGCACTGAGCCGGGTTCGAACTGGTGACTGCGCGCGTCGTAGCTAACTGTGGGACCTTTGCACCACACTGCCAGCGACTAGTTTGGGCTACACTTAATGAAAAGCGCCGCCAGATTAAGGGGGGTCTAGCTAAGGCGGAAGCCCTAGGACTTTCTCAAGTACCAAAGTGAAGGGGGCCCCAAACTATTTTAAGCTGATACACATTTTTCAGAGATTTAAAAAAAAACAGTTTTTCTAAATATTAAAATCCATTTTTTTTTATCAACAAAAACAGCTAAATAGTAAATAGGTAGCTACCTACAAAAGCACTATGGTAGAAAAGACACATTTTATTGTTACCTATTTAATATTTTCTTTGATATCAATAATATCATCAAAAGTTAATAATGTTATTTATGTAATTTATATATTTATACTACAATATTAGTAGTTTTATAGACATAATTTACATATACCTATTAATTTTATAATTTTATAATGCAGTTGTTTATTTGTGAAAAAATTAGAAAGATGTATGTTTCTTCGAGCGTAGCGAGCGGCTTTGTAAAGCATGTTTTTCAAAAGCGCCCATATGCAATTTCAGCCCCGGGACCCAATAGGTTCTTAATCCAGCCTTGAAAATATGGCGTATACTCAAGTCATTATTTACCAATACATCCCTGGTCATGACGCAACAATTTAACAATATAATACAAAGAATAAATAAAATAATAATAAATTTAAAAAAAACAAGTAATCGTAAAACGATAGACAAAAAAACGATATTTGGTAAATGCAAATGTAATGGTCGGACGGAACGTCGCGTATTTAACGTCGGACTCGAAGTGGACTCGTTTTGTTCCCGGCCCGGCGGCCGTCGTCGTGGACTTGCGCCCGCGTTCCCTTCTATTGATAGATGGGTAAGTGGGGTTCCGCTTGTGACGGTGTGTGCCACGAGCTTGCGGTTGATAAAGAAATATCGACACGGCCGGCGACATACGCATATTACGGATGCCACACGGGACCGCGTCACATTTGTAACCGGAAAAAAAAATAAATTTATTTCCATAATTATTTCTTGGAAAAAATATGTTATAAAAACTCAAAATTACGTTATCAGAATTTTGTCTAAATTTTCTTGGGAAACATTGTCAAAATCAATATAAATATTAATCGTACAGCTGTTTAATCAATATTTATGAACTTCCTAGAAATGTCTCTTACATTATGTGCTACCAACATTTATTTAATTCAAACCGTCAATTGATAATATCGAATCAAAAAAAAGGTACACCATAGTGTACCCTGGGTCTGAAAGGGTTAATCGAACAAAATAAACCCATATTAACAGACCGCACAACAAAAACCAAAATAACGAAACTATCGAACATTCAATTTCAAAGCATTCCACCTTCAAAAAATTAAAACCAAATACACCATTCTTTATGACCTTATTTATACAATGGAATATTAACGGTTTCTATAAACGTTCCGTTGGCATCGACTGCATTACATACGATCTTCAACCTTCAATACTATGTCTTCAGGAAACCAACCTTAAGAATTATCACTCAGCAAGTATCAAAAATTAAACCGGTTATTTTAAAAATAGAATCGATGCTCTCAGTGCAAGCGGTGGGGTAGTCACTTTCATCAAAGACACCATCGATTATGAAAATATTCCAGTTATATCAGATCTCGAATTCATCGCAACTTTAGTACAAAAACCTCTATAAATATGCAACATATACATCCCCGATAGCAAGATCTTCACTAAGCAACATCTAAAGGATATTATTAAGCAGCTCCCTAAACCATTCGTCCTTTTAGGTGAATTCAATAGCCGCAACACCTCATGGGGATGCAATCACACTGACCACAGAGGCCAAATGGTTGAAGAATTTTTAGAAGAAGAAACACTAATCCTACTAAACAACAATGAACCTACTAGACACAATGATTCAAATGGTAACTTCTCTGCAATAGACCTGAAAATCACGAGTATCAACTCCACTACTCTTTTTGACTGACAAGTACTTCCAGCCTATAGCCATAGTGACCACTGGATTTTCACCACATCATTTTTTTGTAATAAGAGCAATGTTTTAGTGTATGCCACTGGAGTTTTTACGTTGACATTGCAAGAATTTTACAATGAACTATCTCACAATTAATTTAAAAAAAAAAAAAAATGTTTAAAATACGGTTATGGATTATTATTATGGAAAATGATGTTATTTAGAAGTTAACGATATCAAATTATATTAATTTGTAAAATTTGTTTTATGATCATTTGATTATTTATTTGATGTTTAAATTCTAGAAAGAGACTTTGTGAGTCTGCATTAACTTTGTGTCCACATTGACCCCCCTAGAACAATTTCAAATAAATTTGTTAATGCATAAAATTGTAGAAAAAAAAATGTATATGTTATTGATTAGATATGATAATTGTATGTTGGATGTTTATATTCTAGAAAGAGACTTTGTGAGTCTATATTAACTTTGTGTCCACATTGACCCCCCTACACAGTGGGCCAGATATCTTACTTTTGTGGCCAAAACTACATGTTTTATAAAACAATTTAACTTTTAATTTTTTGTATTAATTAATTACACAAATATGAATTTAAAGTGGTTTTTATATTTAATATACATTTTTATTCATTTTAACGATATTTTTACTACACATAGTTTATTTTCTGAAATAGATTATTTTGTAATAAATATTTTTAAATCTGATTTTTGAAAATATATGATTTATTAAAGAGTGAAACTTATATATTAACCAAACAAATAAATAACTCTATAAATTATTAATAACATATAAAAAATAAAAATAAATATTAAATACAGGAACAAACATTTATTTTGTATTAATTTTCGTCACTTGAACCATTTTCCACGAAATCGTTTGTTGGTTCAACTGCAGTTGTAATACTTCTTTTGAAAATGATGAGATTTTTTTGGGAGGTAATTTCCTGAGACTAGAAATAAGCGGATCAGATGACACTAATAGTCCATGTAACAGGTCCTCATTTGTTTTGATCCTAGAACATTTTCTAGCATTATTTTCACGAATAGTTTTAAGGTCTTTATTGCGTGCTTCTTGTGCTTCTTCGGACATTTGACCAATAGGAAGTAAAGCAGCAGAAATTACAGATGACCCGTGTAATAATATTTTGTGTACAGAAGCTGGCATATAGTACCAAGGATATTCCTTTACTAACAATTTAGCTGTTTCCATTGCGTATTCACTGAATGCTTTTTCATTTATTTCATAACCAGATGACATAGCTTTAAGAATTGTTGCACAACGTATAATAAGGGTTTCTTTTATTCCCGTTATTTCAGCTGCCCTCGAAGGGTCATCAAAAAATCGACGAGAAGTGTTTCCATCATTGGATGTTCCTTCACCACCTGATCTAACATAATCTACTTTTAACCCCATAATGTTTTTGAATTTTTCTTGGATTATTTTTTTTCTTGATAAAAGTTTGGCTTTGTCTTCACCTCTTACTTGCCATTTTTTTATATCTAGACGATAAGAAACATGTAAAAAATATTCAAAAAACCTAATCCAGGCATGCAAAGTTGAAAGGCCAAAACGAAGTGTCGTTGGGTCTATCTCCTTATTCATAACTTTTTCGATTTTGTTCATTTCGATTGGTGTAGCCTTACAAATATAACATCTTTGTGCTGAAGTGGTGGATGTAATCGCATTACAAACTTTCCCATCGATCATTGTAAGCTGCATATCATGTGAAATATCTAAATTATAGTTATTTATCGATAATTTTGTTGGTTTTAATTCTTTAATTTGATTTTCGATATATTCTTTTTCATTTAAATTGACTTCTGTTGTTTCTTTTTTAAACTGAATACGAATCGGTCGACAATACCTTGTAGAGGACGGCCGAGGATTTTTCCATATAATTTGTTTGTTTGAATGAGATGTATTTATAAATAATTGAATAGGTACTAATGATGTTAAGAGTATTTTTGAGTCATCAAAATCTTGGGTACATATTTGCTTATATTCACTATGACCTGTACTGCCATCGAAACCCCATTTCGTAATCAAAACCATAGAAGTAATATTTTCGACTGAAAAACTATCGACTACACTCCACTGACATTGTATTATACGAAAAACCGTGTGATCAAGAAGTTCTTGAAGATTGATTTCAGCTAGAGTTTCTGTAATTTTAAACGCTTCTTTTGGGGGATAGCACCGTGTTTTTGCTTCTCTTATTAAATTATAAGGTGGGTATATATCAGAATCGTTTTCTTTGGCATTTGACCTAATAAGTTGATACTGATGTTTACTTAATTTAGCATTAACTAGTAAGGACAATGCTTTGTCTTCGTTCATGCGAGTGACATTATTTTTTTTATTTTTATTTTCCCAACATTGTCTGATTTTAGATGCCCTAGTAGGAGTAGTGTTAGTAGATTCTTTTAATAGTTTTGCAGCATCCTCTTCTCCCAATGATCGTAAAGACATAGACGCAGCATATGTCAATTCAGATTTAGAAATATGTGTTCGAAATATTTCCGTTTTTCTACGCTTTGATCTTTCACTGCACAATTCAAAAGGTATTTCTGGGCGACCCCCTTTAGACGTTGAAGGTAATTCAGTGGTTTTAGTGGAATTCTTGGATACTTCGTAAATTGGTTTTTGTAACCATTCAGAATTATTTTTATAAAAAATGACTTTGGTCCTACTACTTTTTTTCCATCGTTTAAAAAGTTCGCTGCAAACACGATATATGGCTTGTTTAATAGAATCCAAAATTTCGTCAGAATATTGGTCACATTTAAACACTTTATTTATGTTATTTTGCACATATTGAATTTTTGTACTACTGTCACCCTCAATTGCTTGCATAAATTCAAAAAGATCGCGACGAGTTTCCATAATTCAGTTATACCTACTAAATATCAAGTACAACATTAAAAAATTTATAATTTATAAATAGGCAACTAAAGGCAAGAACAATTTTTACCATTTTTTAAATTATCAAATATAAAATAAATAAATGAAGTTATAAAGACAAGAGCTGCTCAGACTAAAAATATAAACTCTATTTATTAAAGTATACTGGTATAAAATTGAATTTGTTATAAAGGTTTTAATAGCCTTAAATAATTTTCACTAAATTATAAATTATTTTAATTAATAAAACTTACGTGTCAACTTCCGATAAATTGGTGAAGAAAAAAAATATATGAATTTTGTTTAAATTAAACTTTTAACAGCCAAATATTTAACAAGTAACAGACAGCAAACTGTTGAGCTAAATGAGAAGAAAACCAACTATAATAATCATAAATATCATGAACAAATATTTAATCGGAGCACTGATAGCGTAATGGGTTCTTATTTTATAGTCTATAAGCTTATAGATAATCGAATAATATAGAGAAATCAATTAATAGCGATAAGATTTATTTTAGGTTTTGACCAACTTTTGTAGAATTCTGGCCCACTGTGCAGTCTTGTGGTTTTCCACGTTTCTTTCTTTTTTTTAAAAATAACTCTGGCAGTTCAACAGTATCTGATTCTTGCACGTTAACATTATAAGTAGTGTTTAACAAATCTTCTTCAGTGTTATTAGTATTGAAACTTGCTTCTATATCTGAACCATAAGGTGAGGTAAAAACAATAGTGTTAACTTAATATTATACATTAATTCTTAATATTATATTATAATATAGATTATAGATAGGTACCTATATCATAATGAGGTGCATTAACTGCATTGAATATAAATGGTTGCTCCTCTGAGTGGTTCCCTAATACAAGATTATTGTCTAGCATAACTTCATTATTATCGTCAACTACAGTTTCAGTACCTAAAATACATTAGGTATGTTACAAAAATAATAGTACTTACTTAATATAATACATCAATTCTTAATATTATATTATAATATAGATTATAGATAGGTACCTATATCATAATGAGGTGCATTGACTGCATTGAATATAAATGTTTGCTTCTCTGAATGGTTACCTAATACAAGATCATTGTTCAATACAACTTCAACATTATTATTAACAGCTGCAGAAGTGTCAGTATCTACAATAATATTATAGTTTTATTTTATATTTTATAAAAAAAATATGTTGTCCTCATAATAATAGTGGTTAAATTGTAAGTAGACAATATAGTATTATTAAATTATTGATGCTTTACCCGTATTTGTATAGTTATTTGGAACTAAACTTAACAGTTTTTTTGTTCTTGATCTGGACGTCATTATACTTCAATATTATAATAATATAATATAATATCAAAAACTAAATAATAATATTGTAATTTGTAAAGTCTAATTTTGGATTAATAATATTTTATCACATGTTATGGAGATACGACAATTTCCCTTGGTTGGAGGCTACATGGAGTTAAGATAATTTCTTCGGAACTTTAACAGCTGATTCATGGAAGAGAAATTGTCTAATCAGAGTGAGAATGGTTTTAAACGATGCGTTAATTTTTTTCTAAAAACAATAAATCATAATCTCAAAATCGTAATTTTGGAGTTACGATAATTGCGAATTAAGCCGACGATATATACTACAGTGATATCGAGCAGAGAGAAAATAAACTATTATTTTTACATTAAACAAGTACTTATGTATATTTAGCGGTAATCCGTATTAAAGATGAAATACGAGTATTTGTCTACTTCGATGATCGTATGCACTAAGTTGCGTACACTTTAAAACTACATTTTTTTTTTCCAAAACGTCTACAGTTTTGTAGAGTAATACGACAACGATGGCGAACAGAAACTGACTTACAATAATATTCAATGTAGAAAATAGTGTGTACATGTGTAAGCAGTGTTTTTTTTTTTTTTCACCCTAAAACCCTTGAACAACTGGAATATAGCTAATCTTTGAGACAGATGTACAAGCCACGTACAAAAGGACCACGCACACAATACCCAGGCATATCCGTATATTATTGAAAAAAATATTTATTTATTTTACTCAATTATTTTTATTTTATTATTATTTTCAGCAATCACGCATGAATATATTAATTAAAGAATAAAAATAAAAAATGAGAAGAAAAGGTTTTAAAAATATTATTTTTTTTTTTTAGACTACGTGACTGCATATAACGTTAATGTATTTCGTATATATAGTATATTATAATTTTATATAATTTGAACCTAGAAAAAATTATTTCATTATATTTATGTGATGTTCACGTGTAATAGCCTAAAATATATAAAAAAAAAATAGTATATATATATATATATCTCAGGATACAGGTGACCAGAGTAAACTATAGAAAAGAAAAAATATTTAAATATTAATTTTTTTTTATTATTATTCAATTTTCTTTAAATGTTATACGAAATGACCTACCACGTTTACCGTGGTAGAGCATATTCATATTCCGATTTTGGGGACGGAGTGGCCGAGTGGACTCAGGTGGCGGTTACGACGCGTACCGTCGCCGGTTCGAACCCGGCCTCGGGCAGTCTCTCTAACTTGGACAGGAAACAACTGTCTTCGGAGAGAGACTGCCATCCCCCCCACTCCGGGGCATGGCAGAAACCTACGGGTGCCCCAATAGAAATTCTGCCAAACCGGCATCCGAACTGTAGACCCTAGGGTCTGCTCTCCCGGATAACCATGCCATACGAAAAAAAAAAAATAAATAAATAAAAAAAAAATATTCCGATTAGGTCTACTATTGAATTCTGCGATCTCGGTATCATCATGCGTATTCTATTCTTCGGTAGAAATACCTCGATCGCTCCTTCCTCCTCTCCGTACAGCGAGCATACAATCCCCGGTCCAAATTGGGTCTCCGTAGCCGTGCATTTTGTCGATAACGTATTCTTTATTGATAGTCAGATCACTTATCGAAATTTTGTTCACATTCGCTTGCTTGTAGTAATGGCAAATTGTTATCTTTTTCTGTAACAGTTATAAACTGTTATTGTTATTTGAAAAATAACAGTGAAAATAACAGTTACTGTTATTGATACTGTTACTAGATGAAAAGCTGCACTCGGCTCTCGGGAATGCCGAATGATACAGTAGCTGTTATTTTTTGGCATATACATTATATGGATACAGTTTTTTTAACGTCTAAGGTCTTACACATCATAGCCAATGTATTTCACCACTATCAAAAATGGTTTATATTCTACATGGGTGGATAATTGTTATGAAAATTTCTATGACTAAAATTTCTACAACTAAACCAAGCTTACTTAAAAAAAACTTTAAGACACTAATAATGCAATAAGTTAGTGAACTATTGTTTAAACATTATAATAGTTGAAAAAATATCAACTTTACTGGTATATATTTTGATAATAAAATAAAATGAAACAAAAGGTTCATACAGAAAGTGTTAATAAAACAGTGTTTTAAAAATGAAGGTGAACATATAATGAACATTTTTTTTACTAATAAATTACTATAGATTGAATCAAAATTATGAACTAACATTTCATACATTTTTTGAATAGCTACATAAGTCTGGTCAAAATATATGATACCCATTTTCCCAAGAGAAAATCATTTTTATTGTAAATGTATATATTACCATTGACAAAAGCCAATAAGGCACGGGTCAATTGAGTATTTACTATAGCATTTTCACATAATAGTTCTAACTACAATTTACAATTGGGAATATCAATCAGTATTTATTGAAAGGTTTTTACAGAAAAAAAATTATACATGTACATAAAAAGGTTTTTGTTTATGACAATAACCCTAACATTGATAGTATTGTGGCAATTAGTTTTTTTAGACGTGGAAAGCTCTTATTGTGACAACTCGATAACGTATTGTAGTTGAATACAGCAGTTAATAAGTACAATCAGATTCTGAAAAAAAATATGTATGCACAATTAATATAATTTGTTAACGTTGTTATGAATTGTGTGTATTATTTTTGTAAGGCGACCGTAGTATTAATGAGTTAAAATCACAACAAACAGGTACCAATAATAGTGAAACGCTTTAAGTCAAACGGAGGGATAATGAGGTATTTCAAATATCATAGATGTGATACAGTCATTGTGTGTGGAAATGTAAAATAAATAAAATTCTGTATGTTATTGCATCATAACTACTGCTATTATTAAAACAATTATAATATGTTTGACATTAGTTACGAATTCGCATAAAAGGGAATTCGCATCCAGAGAGAACCACGTGGAGGTTGTCAAACATTCTCTCCGCCCCCCCCCCCCTTCCAATATATGGAAGTAGATGCTACCATATGTGTCCATTTAGCCATTCTTCAATCAGAAATATGCCATGAGACAATAGAAATATGTATGTATGTATGTATAGAGATAATTTAAAATCATTTATGCTATTCAATATCGTGTAATGTAAATTAAGTATATATTATACATATTCTAAAGATTCATAAGGTATTGTTTCTTTTCTTTTTTTTTTTTTTTTGTGATATATGTGTTTGATTTATAGGCTTATGTACTTTGTTTAAACTAATTTAAATAAATTATAGATAAAAATACATATTATATTGTCTATGGTAGATCCTGTCTACTGTTATCATCAGCAGACCGGTCTGAATGGGTCCCGTCTACTCAGCGCATAATGGTCTGAAATTATCAATTCTATCTAAGAGACATACTTTTAGTTTATTAATAAAAAATAAATCTAATAATATGTCTATTATCTTATATATTATTTTATTACAAATTCATTAGGTATTTTCATAATATGTCCTAAAGTTTTGTAAAATTAATAAAAATCAAAAATGGATTGCGTTGAGATTTATTATCAAACTTTTACAATTTTTACCAGTACAATGTATACAAATATACATATGTGTGTGTGTGTGTGTGTGTGTGTGTGTGTGTGTGTGTGTGTGTATGTATATCTATATACATCAGGGACATTATAACCAGGTAGAATTGCATTTCAGACTATTTTGCAGAGCAGTCTGACACCGTGGGTCACTATTCCATTAGGAAGACTGACACCTTGGGTCACTATTCCAATAGGAAGACTGACACCATGCCCCGATGACCATAATGGTCATCTAGCAAATTGGTTCCAGTCATTCGACTGACACCATAAACTGATTTAAAATAAATGGCTAAATCCATATGTCTAAAGCACTTCTCGGTATACGACGTTCTTCGTGACGAACCTGCCTTTGTCGTCTGCACACAGGCCGACTTTGATGGAACCCGAGTTTCTGACTCGTGAGAACGCCACGTACAGCTGACCGTGTGTGAATACCGGACACGGTAGCAACAAACCGACTCGATCAAACGTTTGGCCCTGGGACTTGTTGATCGTCATAACGAACGATAACCGCACGGGAAATTGAACGCGCCGCATGACAAAAGGTAGATCGTCTTCCTCGCTGGACGTGAGCGGTATGGCCGGAACGATTACCTCGTCTTGCGCATCGCCTGTACCAGACAACAACCTCGCTTTGAAGTTGTGTCGCCGCAACTGGGTGACCACCAACCTCGTACCGTTACAGAGTCGCCTCTTGGGATCGAGGTTCCGGAGTAACATTACGACGGCGCCGACTTTTAAGACCAATTTGTACGGTGGAAGACCGTCCGGTTCCAGACTGTTGAGAAACTCTGTCGGATAATTGGCCACTTCGTCAGGATCGTCGACCACCACGGTATCAATGGCGGTGTAGACCCTGGCGTCACCTACGACCCGCGCGTTCAGCACGTCGCGATTGACCTGTCTGCAATGTTCGTTCCTAGGACAAAGAATGATTCTCCGAGCAAAGTCGTCGACGTTAGCCAACGACATTCGCCGCGGATAAACGAAATTCACCAGATCCGGTACGTTACAAACCATTCCCGGAGGAATGGATACGGTGTCCGGAACACCGTCGACCTGTGGCAGTTCGCCGTTACCGAGTTTGAGTAGCCAGGCGGCAAAGTCCGCGTCGCCGTCGGCCCGCATGTTTCGCGTGAGACTGAATCGCTCCATGAGCCGCCACGTACGGGTATACTTGATCGACGATCTGACAACGTCGCTTCTCGTTCCTCGGCGGACGACCGGCAATATCTGCCGGAAATCGCCTGCGAACAAAAAGGGTTTACCGCCGAACGGTAAGTCCGATCCCATAACGTCTCGTAGCAACCGATCGACTACGGAGAGTTGCATTCCCGGCGACATTGGCGCTTCGTCCCAGACTATGAGTGCCGCGTCCCGTATTCTCTGCGCGCGGTTAGACTGCATGGTGATGGACGACGCCGAATCGTCAGTCAGCGTCCCGAACGGCAATCCGAAAGTCGAGTGCACCGTCATTCCGCCGTCCATGAGCATCGCCGCGATTCCTGTAAAAGCCACGGACAACACCGACATACCTCTGTTGCGAAGAGACCATATCAGACAACCGTACAGAGTCGTTTTTCCCGTCCCACCGGGTCCGTCGACGTAGAACAGTTTCGGGACGTTCCGGCGGTCGTCGACGGCCGACATTACACGATCGAACACCGTTCGCTGTTCTCCGTTGAGCGAGTCCAACTGTCGAACCCAACGTACTGCAGCGTCCACACCGTCGAACACGCCATGGTCCGGTTCGGTTTCGAGCAGCGTGACATCCGGCAGCGGCAGGCCGAAATCGGTTAACGTTTTTCCGCGAGCCTGTAATAGATCTCCGATGGCGTCCAGACACGCCGCCCGGGCGCGATCAGCGTCTCGGGAACGTTCAACGAAATCTTTCATCAGGTTCGCCTCGTTCGTTTCGTACAACGTTAGCGGATCTGCGGGCTGACAAAAAGACAATATCGTTACGAAAAGATATCGTACCTGTCGCGGCGTGTCCTGCGTAGCCGATTCGGCCAGGCAATCGAGCCACACTCGGTCGTTTTCCAGGAGTCCGAGCGCAACGGCCGCGGCCGCGTAACTCTGATGCACGACACCGTCGACCGTTCTTACGTCACGGAAGGACTGTGGGCCTTTCCGGTGCAAAAGGAGCAACCGCAGGTGAAATCGATCGCGGTCCAAAGGGTTGACGACATACATCCGAGACAACGTATCGTTGGCGAGAATCCTCTGTCGCGGTCTCCACTGTCTTGCCTGCGCGTTCCAAGTGTAGTGCGCGGGTATTTCGTGGTACAGGTGCTGTCGGGCGTTCTCGTCTACTCGGTTCAGCTCGAAGAAACCGGTGAGTTTAGTGCGACCGAGAGCTGCGTTCCGCACACGCTCTTCCAACTGGCCCGGTGCAAAGTACACGTCGTGACGACCTTCCAGATGAACCGGAAGTCTAATGACCGTGTGACTCCGTTTGTGCATTTCGTACGAAAACAGCCTCCAAACTCCTTCCGGCGGACTGACGTAACGCGAATTCAGGAAACTGATAATAATAGTAATAGATTTACAAAAGCGTATGTTATTTGTAATTATTATTAATATAGTATTATAATTACCCTTGTATTTCGTTCGCGTCCCACACCGCCAATGTGGCCGCGTCGTGGCCTTTGTACACGTACTTGTACAAATACATTACGCTCTTCACCGTAGAGCACACCTCGACGTTAATGTGCGCGTCGTATTTGGCCAACAGGTACGGATTGTGCGGCACAACAAACTCGTTACCGACTTCGTGATTTCTGACGTTCACCGTGCGACCGTTGTCGGGTCTCAGGTACGTGGGATAACCGCCATCCGATCTGAACAGAGTCTCTTCGCTGTACTCTTTCGGAAACTTCTTGGAACAACTGCCGTCCACCATACACGGGCTGTTCGGGTTCAATGGTCCGCACGGGCCGTGAATCATGTGTGACGATACGGCCGTGTGTAACCGCCTCTCGGTTGCAGGATCTGGTAAATAGGCACGAACAACGTTGTCGATGTCGTCCGCAGTTTGAAACTTACAGTCTTCCCGTAAGACGACCACTATGTGTGCGTGCGGCAGACCGCGTTTCTGAAACTCAACGGTATAAACATACGCGTCTACATTACCGAATATCCTGTTCTTCGTTATGTCCCGCATGAGCTCCGCGAGTTTAGCGTGAAACACCCTGGCCACCAGATCGGGTCGGTCGTTCGCCGTCGCCCCGTGAGCGAGGTTTTGTTGGATTTCCGGCCACCTGGGATTGCACGTAAACGTTATGAACAGGTCGGGTTTACCGTACTTACGCACTATAGCCATCGCGTCGTGATAACATTGTTTCATGTAACGGGGACTGCCTACAAACGTAGACGGCAAAACAACTCTACGACCGGCGGCCTCGAGCTCCGGCGCGTTCAAATCGTGCTGTTGGTTAACGTGGTCCATAAGACCTTGATACGCGTCCGCGAACAGCTGGGCCTGGTTTCTGTCCACGTACCTCAAGTTATTCGCCTCCATGCGAACGTACTGGTCGCACACGTATTGCTGAAACAGAAAACCACCACCGTGCAAAAGACTGAATGCTGGGTGTCTAGTATCGTTATTTCCTCGATAACGAATAGCTATACGGTAACACGCGAACTCTCGGATAGTGTTCCTCGTGCGCACTCGGTTTCGACGGACGCCCTCTTGCTGCAAGTGGAATGTCCAACCTATCTCTCCGTATGGGAAAAACAGCGGGTACAACATTGGGTCCGCGTGGCACGATCCGGACGGTATGTTTTGCCTTTGATAACCCGGTCGATTCGGATTCGTGTCGTAGATAACCAGATCGACGTTTCTTGGCGGTCGACCGTCATCACCGACAAACACCACTGCTACTTCGTTTGCTGCCGGTGCGTTATACCTACGCCGGTCCCTGCTTGGATCGCTGACGAAATGCATGGCCACTCTTCTGGGTTCCCTCTCAGGGTCGGCCGCGGCGGATTCTCGTTCCGCCGTCCACACCTGACGCATGTTACTACACAACAATGTACACATGTTATGTATTTTGTTTAATAATTGATATTTGTTATCGTATATAATTACCGAAAAGCCTGTGCGTAAGGATTGATTTCACGTAACATGGCGTCCAGTGAAGCCATCAAGTTTTCCGACACTCTGTGGTGATCCGTCTGTTGTTCCATTCGAATACGGTTTGCCGTCTCCGATTCGACGAAATACAGTTCACAGTACTTCGGCTGCCTGTCGTCGTTTCCGACAACATCGTTGGTGATCCTGTGGTACACCTGCCCGTGTACGGAGAACACCCTTGGCCCCGGGCCGGCCAACCGTCGTTGGTTGAGATCGGTGGAAAACGCAGCGAACGCCAGAGAATTGTTGTACCGACGGAATTCGTTCCGGAAATTCCTGCCATCCTGTGAATCATCTATCAACAAACCCATTAATAACTCTGGTGCAGGTTGCAAAACGCGATTACCGGTAACGGTCATTAAACCGTTATTACAACACGTTACGAAGTGTCTGTCTGTAGCGGTGGTGCGCTCACACATGAAGTGACGCGCGCTGCAGTGCGAGCATACATGATCCAACGCGCCTACGTCGTATCGTCGTGGTAACTCGTGTTGCACGCCAGCTGGTCGATCTACAATCAACACCTCACGTGCTGCAGGCGGACCGTCAATATCAAACTATAATTTAATTTAATTACAAATCATATTTAAATAAGCTTTTTTTTTTATTTTTCATGTGTTTTAGTTTTCACGTCAACTGACCTCATCGTCCACTTCTGACAATACTTCTATCATGTCCCCATCTATTTCACCCTAAACAATAAATAGAAATCATGATTTCTATAGTTGTTTGAAGTTTTAATAAAAATTGCGGTTAGTTTAGATATCCCATGAAAAAGTTAAAAAAAAAAAAAAAATGAAATATTGTAATTCAAAGTCACTTATTTATAGGCACAAATTTAAAATTGCCCTTTCATATTGGAAAAATTGAATAAAACTATGTATTTTTTTTTTTTAAATATACCATAAACTAAGATATGGTTGCGGTTTTATAGATGAAGAGATAATATTGAAATGTGCCAAAAAAAATTAAAAGAAATAAAACAAAGCCTGGTATATTTTGTATATTTTACATCCAGATCCAGATTCTGTATCATATTGTATCTGAAAACCTGTATGAAAATTGTAAAACCAATATAGATGGTAGCCTTATACCCTTTAATGTTAGAAAAATAGCGTATAATGTTATTTTTATTTATTATTGTTAGGTGTAACAATTAGGTACCTATGCAATCGGTGTTTGGGACAGAATTCATGTACCTACATAAAGTATAGGAAACAAAATTTGGGGAAAAATTTTTTCTACATGTATGTACAGTGAAATAAAAATACAGTGTTAAAATGTTTACTTGTTTTTTGTCTATATGGACATCAAAAAATGTGAACAATTTGATAATGTAAAAAGACTTAATAATACTTTATTACATTTTATGCTTTATAAGCGGCATGATAGAAAATACTTAGTTTGTTTCAAATTTTAAATAGGTACCTTGTAACATTCGAAATTGCAAGTATATATATAATAATATATAAAGGTACCTAGATAGTATAACATAGGCAAGTAATGAATTATCGGAAAAAAACATAAATCTATAATTGCTAAGCAATTAAAAAAGAGAGTAATTATGTGAACAACATAAATACACAGATAAACCCAACAGTGTAAAAAAAAAAAAAGAAATTTAAATGGTAATTTTAAAATACAATGAAGTACCAATACGATATATAAATAACGTCATTTTTGAAATACCTATTGAGTTAAAATGAAAATAAGAGTATCTATATAATAATAAAACAATGTAAATATTGACTTTTACATCAGTTACCTTAACAATCAAATACTTACTTAAAAATTATTAATCCGAACTGAAAGGTTTATATAGAAGAAAATAAAAAATTGACTTAAAGTTTTCCATTAAAAATATAGCTGATAGGAAATCTACCAAGATAAAAATGCTATCTGATTCCAGAGGAAAATTATAAATCTGTTAAACCATAAAAGAAACAGAAAGTGTAAAATAAAACAATTTTTTCATAATATATAATTTTTTAAAGAGATTATTTGTTTGTTTTCGGGATCATCTTTAACAAATCTGTAAATAATCGATAATTTAATAATTAATTATTACATTTTTTTCAATGTACTTCAATTTTAATAATTCAATTTTAAATAATTTGAGAATATTGTGTTAATACATTAAAATTGGTAAAAAATAATTGTAGGATGAAACTACAAAATGATCAAATACACATAGGTACCTATTTTATATTGAGTACTCTAGAAATTAAAATTAAAAAAACTGACATTTGTAAAGCGTACTTGTATAAAAAAAATATTTTTACACCGTTAAACATAACGTGTTCAGACAATATAAATACACATATAAACCCAACAGTGTCTGGAACATTGTAAGAAAAAAAAAAATTGTATGTTTGTGTTTAGATTTGACATTTTAAAATACAATGAAGTACCAAAACAATCGGTATAATATGAAATAGGTACTTATACTTTAGTACTTGACGTTCTTTTTTTTCTGTATACCAAGTGGCACAAATAAAAAAAATTCAAATATATATACTTAGTTTGTTTCAAAATTTAAATACCCTGTGACATTTGAAATTGGATTAAAAACCTAACAATACCTACAGTGCTATCATTATGCATGATATATATTATGTATTGTGTAATCAATATTATTATCATAATAATATGGTTTGCATTCTAAAAAAAAAATATATATATATATATATATATGAACCTAAACATTGTAATAATAAAACTTTATAAAACAGTGACTGAATTGACTACATGCTGGAGATAAATATTTTTGTACCATAAATTACCTGGGGTGGGACATCTGCCAATCGAACGTCTACGACCTCGATGTCATCGTCGTTGACATCTGCGACCTCTTCAGCAACAACTCGAGGCTCCTCAGTTGGCATTACCAAGTCCTCAAATCCTATTTCGACGACTTCCATTTCGACGTCGTCCACATTCACTTCTTCTTCAATGACCTCCGGAAGTTCGACGACTATGTCGTTCTCGTGGGCATCAATAGCTGGCTGAAAATTAAATTGAAATAAATATTTAATTTCCGACGGCTTTGAAAAAATTGTATATTATAAACAAAATGAAATAATTCACGTAATAGTATATTAATTGATAAAAATATTTAAAGTGAAAATATTGCAGAAAACAATAATAAGAAAAAATATACACAATGTAATAAATTAAATTTGTGAACTTACAATTCCTATCGTCGGGACCGCATGACGACTTAAACGATGCCTGTTGGCCGTAACTGAAAAATCGGCATCCGCGAAATGTCGAGAGCATAATGCCGAGGTGGGTCGTACGGATTCACGGAGAACGCCATATCTCTCCACGTACCCCAGCCAAAGTTCATGACGCTCGTGGTTCGCACGTGGAAATCTGAAAAATACCGTATCATAAGAAATGTATAAAAAAGAGTTGTAATCGCGCGATTACTGTTAACATACCGGTGTAGCGAGTAACCACCATCAACCTGTCTACAAATCAAACAAAATTGTGGCATAATTGTAACGGATATATAGAAAATAAAAGTGTAAAACGAAAAAATTAAAAAAAGCGATCAGTTGTCAGTACCACGGAAATCTGATCACTAACCAACAAAAGTCAAAACCCGCATCTACGAAATTACAATTTACATGTAAAAACAGCAGGAAAATAAATCACCATCTGAACTTTGAACCATAGAGCTCAGCGCGTTTAACAGAAATAGTACGTCTTGTTATTAAAAAGCAACAGTGCAGACACGTTTGTGGGAGGAGATATTTTTTAGCTTTTTAATTTCAATTTATATTATAAAAATTACTAAATAATTTTTTAGTATGATAAAATAATTAAATTCCATTATTCTTTACACGTTTCATTATTTTTGTATTTTAATACAAATATAAACAAAATGTATTATTTTTCATAAAGTGAATAACAATATTGTTTGGCAACACTGGAAACCATACATTTAGACCAAAGAAAAATCGTCTAACGAATAATTTTTTTTTTTATTCATGTGATTTTCGTCGGTGACCGAACACGTGAGTAAAATTATTATTAATTATTTTACCATTTTTTTTAGACGTAATTTATTTATTTTTTTTGTTTTCTAAAATTCAGAATGAAAATCATTATTCAAAAAGGCAATTATGTCCAAAACTTTTATGGGGGTGGGCAAAACCACCCCCATAAAAATCGCCGCCGGCGATTGAAAAGTAAGTTTTTTAAATGAAAAAATAAATCGAATGCATTTTTTGTATTATTGTATGAAACTATTCTTATGTCAAAAAATGTAGCCACCCGATATACAACAGTATAAGGTGTATCTAATCTTTTCTAAATTGACTTTTTTCAGAATGTTTTATATGTAAGAAGAAGGGGCACGTGGCCCGAATGTGTCCCCGTAAGTTTCAATGTTTTTTCATCTTTAAGCATTATTATTATTTGAAAACATATATATATGTGTACTTTTATTTAATCCAACCAGAAAAAAACCGTAAAAGTACGGCGCCGCCACCACCACCACCACCACCACCACCTCAAACAAATGAGGACACGCTAATAAGTATGTACAAAATGTAATATATAATTATTTTAACTACCACAGAGACTGCTCTAAGAATCTGTTCTAACTTTTAAGTATTTATACCCATTTATTTTTTTGTTTCAGCGGATTTTCAAGATAAAATCGATTTGTAAGTAGTGAGTAATGATAATCAATTTCAATTTTTCTAATGCATACATTTATAAATTTTTTACAGATGAACCATTGTTTTTTTTTTTTTTTTTTTTTTTAATAAAAATAACGTAAAATAAACTTAATTTGTTTTTATTTCGTTCAACAAAAAAATAATATAATCATTTTATTTCTCCTTACATCCTAAATATGTCTAATAGAATTGAATTTGGTCATTAACATTATATACTTTAAAAAATAAAATCAAATGAAGGCTGTAGTAATTGCTGGTCGGATTGTAGTAGTTAAAAGGTTTACTGACTATGTGTGAAAATTGTTGAAAAGGCGAATAGGTAATTTATTGAAGGTAATCTGATGTAGGCAGCTATGGACGGTAAGTGTATATATAATAATAAAGAACCAACAATCTGGAAAAAGTGGTCGGTGTTCCATAAGAAAACTTTAACCATATAACTTTTTAACTTTTAAAATATCATAAAAGAAAAACAACTATTTTGTATAACATATAGTTGAATAATATTAATACTATCAAAAGACATAATATGTATGAACACAAACCGAGAGGAAATTATTTTATATATTGAGATTAAAGTATCCAATTCAAAAATAAGTAGGTATTGTTTATAATAACAGTTTATAATAAAGTAGGTATTGTTTATAAATTAAATATTTCAAATGCATTTCACTTTTTAAACATATTCGATTTTTTTGTAACATCATTTTTTAATTTAATATTATGTGAAAATATAAAAAAAAGAAAGGGAATTATCCTGAAGTCAAACGACAATAATAATGTATCTAGAAACACTGGTGAAATGAGAGTATATCAACACTAACTATTATGAGTGCATAAATGTTAATATATGACTGGTATTTTTTATGGCATTGAACCATTTGTGTAAAAGTATTTCACCACAGTCAAAATCAGTGGTCAGTTCGGTTAAAGCTGCCGGTGTATATGTAACAACTATCATTATTTTACTAATTTTATTTTTTATTTTTTAATATTGTTATTAGCTATTTTATGAAAAGAATTTTCTAAGATATTAAAAATTACTTATTTTTTTTATTTATATTTTCAAACTGTTATTATTTGTTGCAAAAGAAATTTAAATTTTACTATATAATTTTATAAAATTTCAAGTGATATTTATATGTGAACTATTATTTATATTATTCTATACATTTGTTGTTACATACCTACTACTAAGTTATTGACTGAAGAGTTAAATCTAAAATTATATTATGTATATATTTTTTAATTCATTTTGCATATTTTTACTTTGTTATTATTTAAAAAAATATATTCTTTAATAATGTCTAAAAGTTATCACCTAATATATATTATATCAAAAAAATTAGTAAGTATATACAATATTTATCCGCATCGTTTAACCGTAACCATTAGTGCATGATGTCACCTACAGACCACAATGTAAATTAGGACTTAACCCCAAGTGTAAGTTTGAAAAATAATTTTTTTTTTATTTTTTCTGTAAAAAAGAGGGTTAAATAAATCAGTTTTAAAAAAATCAAATAATTTAAAAAAATCATGCATTGTAGGGTTAATGAGATAAAGTATCCAATGTAATGGTAAGTAGGTATTGTTTATGACACCCAAAATTGCAAATGTATTTCACATTTTCAACTTATCATCAAATAACCAAATTAAAATGTTAATTAATATATGACTGGTATTTAAGAAATAATATAATGGCGTTGGACTATTTGTAAATTTATTTCACCACAATCAAAATCAGTGGTTAGTTCAGCTAAAATAATATAATAATTTATTATAACGCTTTGATTCGTAGACGGTTATAGTAGGTATATTTTTTAAATTTTCACTTACCATTGTAAAAGTATTTTGATTAGTTTAAAATCGACAAACACGGATAAGTAACTATTTGCATATTTACTACCATGATAATATGTAAGAGTGTGTTTTAAGAGAAATTCAACAGTCATAATTCATGCAATTACAATTTTATCCTAGAATTAGGTACTGTTACATACATTTTGTGTTTTGATATAATCTGTACCACTCGAATTATAGGTACCTACGGAGTCGAATTAGAGTATTTTCTATTTAATAAAACAGTATAAATATTCAATTTCCTTTAGTTACTCATACACAGTGTGTTTGTAGCATATAATAGGTCCAGCAGAAATGTCCGATGTGTAGGTACCCGATATCATTGGTCAAATCTTCACGCCAAAAGACAAAAGCCGACCTATAAATTATTATTTTGAACTAAATGGTTTATATACAGAAGAAAATAATTAAGACGATATCTAATTTAATATATATATATAAATTATATAAAAGAAATAGAAAGAGTCAAATAATAATATGTTTTCATAATATTTAGTATTTCCTGGATCATCTCTAACACAAACTGTAAATAATCGATAATCGAATAAATAAATTGAATACAGTGTTTTAAAAGTCGGTGTTAATAATACACAGATAGGAACTACCTACCGAACACGAATACTAACAGAACCTAGAAAGTATTTGTATTTATTTTTTGCAAAAGCCTAACACTCTCATGACCAATTCTGTCATTAGTAACAAAGTAACATTTCAATTTTAATTCAATACTTACTTAGTAAATCATTCATTATGAGTGGCCAAAACACTTATATGAGTACACTTTGTATAAAAGACGTACACGGTCAAACGTAATGCGTTTAAATCATATAATATATTATTATATAGGATACTAACTATATAGGATTACAAAGTAAATAGTAGTTTAAAACATTTTTATTAAGAAAAAAACATAGCAAAAACGTACAAAACACGATAAAACTCGAGTAGTACACATATAATATAATAACAATAATAATAATAATAACAATAGTGGTACGAACAAAAAACTACAAAAACGCGTAAATTTTTTTCGCGTAAATTTGCGTAAACGTATAATAAAACACGAAAACACGATAAAAACTCGAGTAGTAGAGTGAATTATTAGTTTTTAATATATAATTATTACGACAAAAGTAATACGGATATACGATATAAGACAAAAGCACGGAGAATAACAGATAACACGGGGCCGCGTTATCAACAAAAGACATAGAGTAGTGCGAATTGGCGGGAAACGATCACGGGGCACGTTTTTTTTCAATAGGAAAATGAAAAATGGACCTTTTTTGGGCGCGCGAACGCGTAAAACGACGTCCGGGGACGGGGACAGAATATTTCAAAAGAGAACGGAATTTTATAGTATGAGAAAAAGTAAAAAACGGCGTTTATAAAATAGTAGTAAAATTGAGGTTATGTTTACCTTACCGTTTTATAGTATAACTAGCTGCCGGTGAAACGCCTTTCGGGATCAAAAGTATAAACATAGCTCTAGCTGCCGGTGAAATACAGGTGAATTATAGAGTCTTTTGATTGTGAAGTATTTAAATGCGAGATTCGTTAAAAAACCAAGTTTCTGTGGAGAAATTAAAAAAAAAATTGCATACGATAATGTAAGAAAAACACTTGGTTTATGAGTTACTGGTGGTGGCAGATTGACTGAGGTGCTATAATGTAATCAATTTTATATTGATAATACCTTATCGGATTCGTGGGAGATGCCGCCTATGGCTAGCAGACACTCATCACTCTAATAATTTAAAAAATTGAAATTTGTGTACGTTAGAAAAGCTAGCTGCCGGTGAAACGCCTTTCGGGATCAAAAGTATAAACATGATAAATTTCATTTACACGGACACCGCCGAAAGCGTTAGGTTTAACTACTCGATTTAACGTATATAGGTTGTGTCTAGAAGTCGGCTCATTAGAGTGACGAAAATAGGAGCCGTTGTAAAACTACTATCAATTTTTTTTTTTACCAGGACACTGCGAAAAGCGGGAGAGTCATTCCAAATGTGTTGCAAATGTTTGGCTCGAGGAGCTCCGCTTTATTATCAATTTTTTTTACCGGGACGCCGCGAAAAGTGTTAGGTTTAACGTATATGGGTTGTGTCTAGAAGTCAGTTTATTAGAGTGAGGAAAATAGGAGCCGTTGTAAAACTACTATCGGTATCAAAAATGATACATTATCAATGTATTTACATTATATATACCAAGCGTTCGGCTCGAGGAGCTCCGCTCCTCGGCCAGGACACCGACGAAAGTAGGATACGGTTTTTCTTTGAAAACACACATTTATACAATGAACGTATAGAGGATAAATCTAGAGGTCGGTTATTAGAGTGATGTAAAGAGTAATTCTGGTCAGTCGGGACGGAAAAAAAAATATTTTGAGATATTTTTTATCTTTTTTATATTTTAGTTATTTAGAACGCCGCCGTAAGTAGGATACAGTTTTTTTAACGTCTAGATCGAACGCGTGTAGGATAAGTCTAGAGGTTGGTGTATTGGAGTGACGTATAGAATAATTCTGGTCAGTCGGTTCGGAAACAAAAGCTATTTAGTTATTCATTCGACCAAGACATCGTCGAAAGTAGCATACAGGTTAGGTTTAACGTCTCGATTTCACGTATATGGGTTGTGTCTAGAAGTCGGCTCATTAGAGTGACAAAAATAAGGAGCCGTTGTAAAACTTCTATCGGTATCAAAAATGATACATTATCAATGTATTTACATTATATATACCAAGCGTATATTTATATATACCAGGACACCGACGAAAGTAGGATACGGTTTTTCTTTGAAAACACACATTTATACAAAGAACGTATAGAGGATAAATCTAGAGGTCGGTTATTAGAGTGATGTAAAGAGTAATTCTGGTCAGTCGGGACGGAAAAAAAAATATTTTGAGATATTTTTTATCTTTTTTATATTTTAGTTATTTAGAACGCCGCCGTAAGTAGGATACAGTTTTTTTAACGTCTAGATCGAACGCGTGTAGGATAAGTCTAGAGGTTGGTGTATTGGAGTGACGTATAGAATAATTCTGGTCAGTCGGTTCGGAAACAAAAGCTATTTAGTTATTTATTCGACCAAGACATCGTCGAAAGTAGCATACAGGTTAGGTTTAACGTCTCGATTTCACGTATATGGGTTGTGTCTAGAAGTCGGCTCATTAGAGTGACGAAAATAGGAGCCGTTGTAAAACTACTATCAATTTTTTTTTTACCAGGACACTGCGAAAAGCGGGAGAGTCATTCCAAATGTTTGGCTCGAGGAGCTCCGCTTTATTATCAATTTTTTTTACCGGGACGCCGCGAAAAGCGTTAGGTTTAACGTATATGGGTTGTGTCTAGAAGTCGATTTATTAGAGTGAGGAAAATAGGAGCCGTTGTAAAACTACTATCGGTATCAAAAATGATACATTATCAATGTATTTACATTATATATACCAAGCGACCAAGGACACCGACGAAAGTAGGATACGGTTTTTCTTTGAAAACACTCATTTATACAATGAACGTATAGAGGATAAATCTAGAGGTCGGTTATAAGAGTGATGTAAAGAGTAATTCTGGTCAGTCGGGACGGAAAAAAAACTATTTTGAGATATTTTTTATCTTTTTTATATTTTAGTTATTGAGAACGCCGCCGTAAGTAGGATACAGTTTTTTTACCGTCTAGATCGAACGCGTGTAGGATAAGTCTAGAGGTTGGTGTATTGGAGTGACGTACCTATAGAATAATTCTGGTCAGTCGGTTCGGAAACAAAAGCTATTTAGTTATTTATTCGGCCAAGACATCGTCGAAAGTAGCATACAGGTTAGGTGTAACGTATCGATTTCACGTATATGGGTTATGTCTAGAAGTTAATATTGAATATTGAAAACTTACTTATATAAATACTAAATACCTAAAGGTCTTACACATCATAGCCAATGTATTTCACCACTATCAAAAATGGTTTATATTCTACATGGGTGGATAATTGTTATGAAAATTTCTACGACTAAACTTTAAGACACTAATACTACAATAAGTTAGTGAACACAATTCCTGCAAAAAATTTTGTTTAAACATTATTATAGTTGAAAAAGATCAACTTTATATTTTTATGATAATAATAAAATAAAATGCAAAGAAATGTTCAAATAGAAAGTATAAATAAAACAGAGTTTTAAAAATGATGAATGTGCCTAAATTAATAAAATTCTTTGTAAAGCTCAGTTGATTGAAAAATTTGAGTGCTCCACAATAAACATAAATAAATAAATTTGTATAAATTGACTGTAATTACGGTACCAAACAGTAAATGCAAACAGATTTGATTAGATTTATTCATGTGAGTTGGATAAGGGCAATGGAAGTAACTATCAACTTAATTATTATTATATTATTTTTATATAAAATCAAGCAAAGAGATGCAAGTTGAATCAAAATTATGAACTAACATGTTAACCATTTTTTGAACAGCTACTTAGGTCTGGTCAAAATATATTATACCCAATTTTGCTAAGAGAAAATCATTTTTATTGTAAATGTATATTACCATAGACAAAAGCCGATAAGGTACGGGTCAATTGAGTATTTACTATAGCATTTTCACATAATAGTTCTAACTACAATTTACAATTAGTGTTTTCTAAAGAATCATAATTCAGGGCTCTGAAGTTATGCACTTAAAAATTCCAAAATATGCGCTATAAATGGCACGAAAAAATGAAAAATAAGAATTTAACTTGAAACAATTTAACAAAATCTAAAAAAAAAAATATCCACAAAAAATCTCTTAATATTTTGTATTTAACATAATAATTATATGTAGTCGAGTAATGAAGAATAATTGTTATGAAAATTTCTACAACTAAACCAAGCTTACTTAAAAAAAACTTTAAGACACTAATAATGCACTAAAGTTAGTGAACTATTGTTTAAACATTATTATAGTTGAAAAAATAACAACTTTATACATTTTGATAATAAAATAAAATGAAACAAAAGGTTCATACAGAAAGTGTTAATAAAACAGTGTTTTAAAAATGAAGGTGAACATATTATAATGAACATTTTTTTTACTAATAAATTACTATAGATTGAATCAAAATTATGAACTAACATTTCATACATTTTTTGAATAGCAACATAAGTCTGGTCAAAATATATGATACCCATTTTCCCAAGAGAAAATCATTTTTATTGTAAATGTATATATTACCATAGACAAAAGCCAATAAGGCACGGGTCAATTGAGTATTTACTATAGCATTTTCACATAATAGTTCTAACTACAATTTACAATTGGGAATATCAATCAGTATTTATTGAAAGGTTTTTACAGAAAAAAAAGTTATACATGTACATAAAAAGGTTTTTGTGTATGACAATAACCCTAACATTGATAGTATTGTGGCAATTAGTTTTTTTAGACGTGGAAAGCTCTTATTGTGACAACTCGATAACATATTGTAGTTGAATACAGCAGTTAATAAGTACAATCAGATTCTGAAAAAAATTATGTATGTACAATTAATATAATTTTTTAACGTTTTGTGGGTATAATTTTTGTAAGGCGACCGTAGTATTAATGAGTTAAAATCACAACAAACAGGTACCTATAATAATGAAACGCTTTAAGTCAAACGGAGGGATAATGAGGTATTTCAAATATCATAGATGTGATACAGTCATTGTGTGTGGAAATGTAAAATAAATAAAATTCTGTATGTTATTGCATCATAACTACTGCTATTATTAAAGCAATTATAATATGTTTGACATTAGTTACGAATTCGCATAAAAGGGAATTCGCATCCAGAGAGAACCACGTGGAGGTTGTCAAACATTCTCTCCGCCCCCCCCCCTTCCAATATATGGAAGTAGATGCTACCATATGTGTCCATTTAGCCATTCTCCAATCAGAAATATGCCATGAGACAATAGAAATATGTATGTATGTATGTATAGAGATAATTTAAAATCATTTATGCCATTCAATATCGTGTAATGTAAATTAAGTATATATTATACATATTCTAAAGATTCATAAGGTATTGTTTTCTTTTCCTTTTTTTTTTTTTGTGATATATGTGTTTGATTTATAGGCTTATGTACTTTGTTTAAACTAATTTAAATAAATTATAGATAAAAATACATATTATATTGTCTATGGTAGATCCTGTCTACTGTTATCATCAGCAGACCGGTCTGAATGGGTCCCGTCTACTCAGCGCATAATGGTCTGAAATTATCAATTCTATCTAAGAGACATACTTTTAGTTTATTAATAAAAAATAAATCTAATAATATGTCTATTATCTTATATATTATTTTATTACAAATTCATTAGGTATTTTCATAATATGTCCTAAAGTTTTGTAAAATTAATAAAAATCAAAAATGGATTGCGTTGAGATTTATTATCAAACTTTTACAATTTTTACCAGTACAATGTATACAAATATACATATGTGTGTGTGTGTGTGTGTGTGTGTGTGTGTGTGTGTGTGTATGTATATCTATATACATCAGGGACATTATAACCAGGTAGAATTGCATTTCAGACTATTTTGCAGAGCAGTCTGACACCGTGGGTCACTATTCCATTAGGAAGACTGACACCTTGGGTCACTATTCCAATAGGAAGACTGACACCATGCCCCGATGACCATAATGGTCATCTAGCAAATTGGTTCCAGTCATTCGACTGACACCATAAACTGATTTAAAATAAATGGCTAAATCCATATGTCTAAAGCACTTCTCGGTATACGACGTTCTTCGTGACGAACCTGCCTTTGTCGTCTGCACATAGGCCGACTTTGATGGAACCCGAGTTTCTGACTCGTGAGAACGCCACGTACAGCTGACCGTGTGTGAATACCGGTCACGGTAGCAACAAACCGACTCGATCAAACGTTTGGCCCTGGGACTTGTTGATCGTCATGACGAACGATAACCGCACGGGAAATTGAACGCGCCGCATGACAAAAGGTAGATCGTCTTCCTCGCTGGACGTGAGCGGTATGGCCGGAACGATTACCTCGTCTTGCGCATCGCCTGTACCAGACAACAACCTCGCTTTGAAGTTGTGTCGCCGCAACTGGGTGACCACCAACCTCGTACCGTTACAGAGTCGCCTCTTGGGATCGAGGTTCCGGAGTAACATTACGACGGCGCCGACTTTTAAGACCAATTTGTACGGTGGAAGACCGTCCGGTTCCAGACTGTTGAGAAACTCTGTCGGATAATTGGCCACTTCGTCAGGATCGTCGACCACCACGGTATCAATGGCGGTGTAGACCCTGGCGTCACCTACGACCCGCGCGTTCAGCACGTCGCGATTGACCTGTCTGCAATGTTCGTTCCTAGGACAAAGAATGATTCTCCGAGCAAAGTCGTCGACGTTAGCCAACGACATTCGCCGCGGATAAACGAAATTCACCAGATCCGGTACGTTACAAACCATTCCCGGAGGAATGGATACGGTGTCCGGAACACCGTCGACCTGTGGCAGTTCGCCGTTACCGAGTTTGAGTAGCCAGGCGGCAAAGTCCGCGTCGCCGTCGGCCCGCATGTTTCGCGTGAGACTGAATCGCTCCATGAGCCGCCACGTACGGGTATACTTGATCGACGATCTGACAACGTCGCTTCTCGTTCCTCGGCGGACGACCGGCAATATCTGCCGGAAATCGCCTGCGAACAAAAAGGGTTTACCGCCGAACGGTAAGTCCGATCCCATAACGTCTCGTAGCAACCGATCGACTACGGAGAGTTGCATTCCCGGCGACATTGGCGCTTCGTCCCAGACTATGAGTGCCGCGTCCCGTATTCTCTGCGCGCGGTTAGACTGCATGGTGATGGACGACGCCGAATCGTCAGTCAGCGTCCCGAACGGCAATCCGAAAGTCGAGTGCACCGTCATTCCGCCGTCCATGAGCATCGCCGCGATTCCTGTAAAAGCCACGGACAACACCGACATACCTCTGTTGCGAAGAGACCATATCAGACAACCATACAGCGTCGTTTTTCCCGTACCGCCCGGTCCGTCGACGTAGAACAGTTTCGGGACGTTCCGGCGGTCGTCGACGGCCGACATTACACGATCGAACACCGTTCGCTGTTCTCCGTTGAGCGAGTCCAACTGTCGAACCCAACGTACTGCAGCGTCCACACCGTCGAACACGCCATGGTCCGGTTCGGTTTCGAGCAGCGTGACATCCGGCAGCGGCAGGCCGAAATCGGTTAACGTTTTTCCGCGAGCCTGTAATAGATCTCCGATGGCGTCCAGACACGCCGCCCGGGCGCGATCAGCGTCTCGGGAACGTTCAACGAAATCTTTCATCAGATTCGCCTCGTTCGTTTCGTACAACGTTAGCGGATCTGCGGGCTGACAAAAAGACAATATCGTTACGAAAAGATATCGTACCTGTCGCGGCGTGTCCTGCGTAGCCGATTCGGCCAGGCAATCGAGCCACACTCGGTCGTTTTCCAGGAGTCCGAGCGCAACGGCCGCGGCCGCGTAACTCTGATGCACGACACCGTCGACCGTTCTTACGTCACGGAAGGACTGTGGGCCTTTCCGGTGCAAAAGGAGCAGCCGCAGGTGAAATCGATCGCGGTCCAAAGGGTTGACGACATACATCCGAGACAACGTATCGTTGGCGAGAATCCTCTGTCGCCGTCTCCACTGTCTTGCCTGCGCGTTCCAAGTGTAGTGCGCGGGTATTTCGTGGTACAGGTACTGTCGGGCGTTCTCGTCTACTCGGTTCAGCTCGAAGAAACCGGTGAGTTTAGTGCGACCGAGAGCTGCGTCCCGCACACGCTCTTCCAACTGGCCCGGTGCAAAGTACACGTCGTGACGACCTTCCAGATGAACCGGAAGTCTAATGACCGTGTGACTCCGTTTGTGCATTTCGTACGAAAACAGCCGCCAAACTCCTTCCGGCGGACTGACGTAACGCGAATTCAGGAAACTGATAATAATAGTAATAGATTTACAAAAGCGTATGTTATTTGTAATTATTATTAATATAGTATTATAATTACCCTTGTATTTCGTTCGCGTCCCACACCGCCAATGTGGCCGCGTCGTGGCCTTTGTACACGTACTTGTACAAATACATTACGCTCTTCACCGTAGAGCACACCTCGACGTTAATGTGCGCGTCGTATTTGGCCAACAGGTACGGATTGTGCGGCACAACAAACTCGTTACCGACTTCGTGATTTCTGACGTTCACCGTGCGACCGTTGTCGGGTCTCAGGTACGTGGGATAACCGCCATCCGATCTGAACAGAGTCTCTTCGCTGTACTCTTTCGGAAACTTCTTGGAACAACTACCGTCCACCATACACGGGCTGTTCGGGTTCAATGGTCCGCACGGGCCGTGAATCATGTGTGACGATACGGCCGTGTGTAACCGCCTCTCGGTTGCAGGATCTGGTAAATAGGCACGAACAACGTTGTCGATGTCGTCCGCAGTTTGAAACTTACAGTCTTCCCGTAAGACGACCACTATGTGTGCGTGCGGCAGACCGCGTTTCTGAAACTCAACGGTATAAACATACGCGTCTACATTACCGAATATCCTGTTCTTCGTTATGTCCCGCATGAGCTCCGCGAGTTTAGCGTGAAACACCCTGGCCACCAGATCGGGTCGGTCGTTCGCCGTCGCCCCGTGAGCGAGGTTTTGTTGGATTTCCGGCCACCTGGGATTGCACGTAAACGTTATGAACAGGTCGGGTTTACCGTACTTACGCACTATAGCCATCGCGTCGTGATAACATTGTTTCATGTAACGGGGACTGCCGACAAACGTAGACGGCAAAACAACTCTACGACCGGCGGCCTCGAGCTCCGGCGCGTTCAAATCGTGCTGTTGGTTAACGTGGTCCATAAGACCTTGATACGCGTCCGCGAACAGCTGGGCCTGGTTTCTGTCCACGTACCTCAAGTTATTCGCCTCCATGCGAACGTACTGGTCGCACACGTATTGCTGAAACAGAAAACCACCACCGTGCAAAAGACTGAATGCTGGGTGTCTAGTATCGTTATTTCCTCGATAACGAATAGCTATACGGTAACACGCGAACTCTCGGATAGTGTTCCTCGTGCGCACTCGGTTTCGACGGACGCCCTCTTGCTGCAAGTGGAATGTCCAACCTATCTCTCCGTATGGGAAAAACAGCGGGTACAACATTGGGTCCGCGTGGCACGATCCGGACGGTATGTTTTGCCTTTGATAACCCGGTCGATTCGGATTCGTGTCGTAGATAACCAGATCGACGTTTCTTGGCGGTCGACCGTCATCACCGACAAACACCACTGCTACTTCGTTTGCTGCCGGTGCGTTATACCTACGCCGGTCCCTGCTTGGATCGCTGACGAAATGCATGGCCACTCTTCTGGGTTCCCTCTCAGGGTCGGCCGCGGCGGATTCTCGTTCCGCCGTCCACACCTGACGCATGTTACTACACAACAATGTACACATGTTCTGTATTTTGTTTAATATTTAATATTTATTGTGTATAATTACCGAAAAGCCTGTGCGTAAGGATTGATTTCACGTAACATGGCGTCCAGTGAAGCCATCAAGTTTTCCGACACTCTGTGCTGATTCGTCTGTTGTTCCATTCGAATACGGTTCGCCGTCTCCGATTCGACGAAATACAGTTCACAGTATTTCGGCTGCCTGTCATCGTTTCCGACAACATCGTTGGTGATCCTGTGATACACCTGTCCGTGTACGGAGAACACCCTTGGACCCGCGCCGGTCAACCGTCGTTGGTTTAGATCGGTGGAAAACGCAGCGAACGCCAGAGAATTGTTGTACCGACGGAATTCGTTCCGGAAATTCCTGCCATCCTGTGAATCATCTATCAACAAACCCATTAATAACTCTGGTGCAGGTTGCAAAACGCGATTACCGGTAACGGTCATTAAACCGTTATTACAACACGTTACGAAGTGTCTGTCTGTAGCGGTGGTGCGCTCACACATGAAGTGACGCGCGCTGCAGTGCGAGCATACATGATCCAACGCGCCTACGTCGTATCGTCGTGGTAACTCGTGTTGCACGCCAGCTGGTCGATCTACAATCAACACCTCACGTGCTGCAGGCGGACCGTCAATATCAAACTATAATTTAATTTAATTACAAATCATATTTAAATAAGCTTTTTTTTTTATTTTTCATGTGTTTTAGTTTTCACGTCAACTGACCTCATCGTCCACTTCTGACAATACTTCTATCATGTCCCCATCTATTTCACCCTAAACAATAAATAGAAATCATGATTTCTATAGTTGTTTGAAGTTTTAATAAAAATTGCGGTTAGTTTAGATATCCCATAAAAAAGTGTAAAAAAAAAAAAAAAAATGAAATATTGTAATTCAAAGTCACTTATTTATAGGCACAAATTTAAAATTGCCCTTTCATATTGGAAAAATTGAATAAAACTATGTTTTTTTTTTATTACAAATATACCATAAACTCAGATATGGTTGCAGTTTTTTTGAAGAGATAATATTAAAATGTGCCAAAAAAAATTAAAAGAAATAAAACAAAGCCTGGTATATTTTGTATATTTTACATCCAGATCCAGATTCTGTATCATATTCTATCTGAAAACCTGTATGAAAATTGTAAAACCAATATAGATGGTAGCCTTATACCCTTTAATGTTAGGAAAATAGCGTATAATGTTATTTTTATTTATTATTGTTAGGTGTAACAATTAGGTACCTATGCAATCGGTGTTTGGGACAGAATTCATGTACCTACATAAAGTATAGGAAACAAAATTTGGGAAAAAATTTTTTCTACCTGTATGTACAGTGAAATAAAAATACAGTGTTAAAATGTTTACTTGTTTTTTGTCTATATGGACATCAAAAAATGTGAACAATTTGATAATGTAAAAAGACTTAATAATACTTTATTACATTTTATGCTTTATAAGCGGCATGATAGAAAATACTTAGTCTGTTTCAAATTTTAAATAGGTACCTTGTAACATTCGAAATTGCAAGTATATAATAATATATAAAGGTACCTAGATAGTATAACATAGGCAAGTAATGAATTATCGGAAAAAAACATAAATCTATAATTGCTAAGCAATTAAAAAAGAGAGTAATTATGTAAACAACATAAATACACAGATAAACCCAACAGTGTCTGGAACATTGTAAAAAAAAAAAAAAAGAATTTGAAATTGTAATTTTAAAATACAATGAAGTACCAATATGCATTTTTGAAATACCTATTGAGTTAAAATGAAAATAAGAGTATCTATATATAATAATAAAACAATGTAAATATTGAATTTTACATCAGTTACCTTAACACAGTGTGTATATATTTTAAGTTCAGCAAAAATGTTTAGGTATAACCGTTAATAATAAATAATAAATGTTTATAAGTAGGTACTCAAAATCATCGATAAATGTTTCACACCAAAAGACAAAAGGTGATCAAATACTTACTTAAAAATTATTAATCCGAACTGAAAGGTTTATACAGAAGAAAATAAAAAATTGACTTAAAGTTTTCCATTAAAAATATAGCTGATAGGAAATCTACCAAGATAAAAATGCTATCTGATTCCAGAGGAAAAATATAAATCTGTTAAACCATAAAAGAAACAGAAAGTGTAAAATAAAACAAATTTTTCATAATATATAATTTTTTAAAGAGATTATTTGTATGTTTTCGGGATCATCTTTAACAAATCTGTAAATAATCGATAATTTAATAATTAATTATTACATTTTTTTCAATGTACTTCAATTTTAATAATTCAATTTTAAATAATTTGAGAATATTGTGTTAATACATTAAAATTGGTAAAAAATAATTGTAGGATGAAACTACAAAATGATCAAATACACATAGGTACATATTTTATATTGAGTACTCTAGAAATTAAAATTAAAAAAACTGACATTTGTAAAGCGTACTTGTATAAAAAAAATATTTTTACACCGTTAAACTTAACGTGTTCAGACAATATAAATACACAGATAAACCCAACAGTGTCTGGAACATTGTAAAAAAAAAAAAAAAATTGTATGTTTGTGTTTAGATTTGTCATTTTAAAATACAATGAAATACCAATACAATCGGTAAAATATGAAATAGGTACTTATACTTTAGTACTTGACGTTCTTTTTGTTCTGTATACCAAGTGGCACAAATAAAAAAAATTCAAATATATATACTTAGTTTGTTTCAAAATTTACATACCCTGTGACATTTGAAATTGGATTAAAAACCTAACAATACCTACAGTGCTATCATTATGCATGATATATATTATGTATTGTGTAATCAATATTTATCATAATAATATGGTTTGCATTCTAAAAAAAATATATATATATATAAAGAGTATAAAAAAAACCTGTAATTTTGTGATTAAATTAAACACATTTATTTATAAGTACTTCTTAGACACAAAATTTAAAAATGCTATTTAATATTTTTGTTATTATCAATAAAATATACACTGAGATATAGATAAAGTATAGATTTTGTTATTTTGTTTTAATAAATGCTGTTTTAATAAATACTGTAAGCCTGGTTTATTGTGTACATTTTACATAAAAATCACAGTAAAACGGTTAATATAATCGATGAAGTGTGAATAAAAGATACAACTTTAAGTCTGATCCATAATGATCTAAATTGGAGTGTTGAATATGAATGCAAAAGCATATCACAGTAGTAAACAAATTAAATTTTATGAATTTTATGAAAATGAATAAAACCGTGTTATTTTTTACTATAATGTATAATATTTATATATATATATATATATATATATATATATATATATATATATATATATATATATATATATATATATATACACCTAGATAGTATAACATAGGCAAGTAATGAATTATCTCAAATTGCTAAGCAATTAAAAAAGAGAGTAATTATGTAAACAATATAAATACACAGATAAAACCAATAGTGCATGAAACACTGTAAAAAAAAAAGAAATGTATGTTTGTGTTTAGATTTGAAATTTTAAAATATAATGTAGTACCAATACAATCGATTGAATATGAAATAGGTACTTATACTCAAGTACTTGACATTTTAATTTTTCTGTATGCCAAGCGGCACGATAAAAAAAAATTCAAGTTTTAGTTTGTTTCAAAATTTAAATACCCTGTGACATTTGAAATTGGATTAAAAACCTAACAATACCTACAGTGCTATCATTATGCATGATATATATGTATTGTGTAATCAATATTATCACAATGTGGTGTGCATTCTAAAAAAATAAAATATATATATATATGAACCTAAACATTTGTAATAATAATAAAACTTTATAAAACCGTGACTGAATTGACAACATGCTGGAGATAAATATTTTGTACCATAAATTACCTGGGGTGGGACATCTGCCAATCGAACGTCTACGACCTCGATGTCATCGTCGTTGACATCTGCCACCTCCTCAGCAACAACTCGAGGCTCCTCAGTTGGCATTACCAAGTCCTCAAGTCCTATTTCGACGACTTCCATTTCCACATCGTCCACATTCACTTCTTCTTCAATGACCTCCGGAAGTTCTACGACTATGTCGTTCTCGTGGGCATCAATAGCTGGCTGAAAATTAAATTAAAATAAATATTTAATTTCCGATGGCTTTGAAAAATTGTATATTATAAACAAAATGAAATAATTCACGTAATAGTATATTAAAATTGATAAAAATATTTAAAGTGAAAATATTGCAGAAAACAATAATAAGAAAAAATATACACAATGTAATAAATTAAATTTGTGAACTTACAATTCCTATCGTCGGGACCGCATGACGACGTAAACGATGCCTGTTAGCCGTAATTGAAAAATCGGCATTCGCAAAATGTCGAGAGCATATTGTCGAAGAGGGTTGCACGGATTCACGGAGAACGCCAAATCTCTCCACGTACCTCAGCCAAAGTTCATGACGCTCGGGGTTCGCACGTGGAAATCTGAAAAATACCGTATCATAAGAAATGTATAAAAAAGAGTTGTAATCGCGCGATTACTGTTAACATACCGGTGTAGCGAGTAACCACCATCAACCTGTCTACAAATCAAACAAAATTGTGGCATAATTGTAACGGATATATAGAAAATAAAAGTGTAGAACGAAAAAATTAAAAAAAGCGATCAGTTGTCAGTACCACGGAAATCTGATCACTAACCAACAAAAGTCAAAACCCGCATCTACGAAATTACAATTTACATGTAAAAACAGCAGGAAAATAAATCACCATCTGAACTTTGAACCATAGAGCTCAGCGCGTTTAACAGAAATAGTACGTCTTGTTATTAAAAAGCCACAGTGCAGACACGTTTGTGGGAGGAATCAAACGTACATATTTTTTAGCTTTTTAATTTCAATTTATATTATAAAAATTACTTAATAATTTTTTAGTATGATAAAATAATTAAATTCCATTATTCTTTACACGTTTCATTATTTTTGTATTTTAATACAAACATAAACAAAATGTATTATTTTTCATAAAGTGAATAACAATATTGTTTGGCAACACTGGAAACCATACATTTAGACCAAAGAAAAATCGTCTAACGAATAATTTTTTTTTTTTTTATTCATTTTCGTAATTTCGTCGGTGACCGAACACGTGAGTAAAATTATTATTAATTATTTTACTATTTTTTTTAGACGTAATTTATTTATTTTTTTTGTTTTCTAAAATGCAGAATGAAAATTATCTTTAATAAATGTCATAATGTCCAAAACTTTTATGGGGGTGGGCAAAACCACCCCCATAAAAATCGCCGCCGGCGAATAAAAAGTAAGTTTTTTAAATGAAAAAATAAATCGAATGCATTTTTTGTATTATTGTATGCAACTATTCTTATGTCAAAAAATGTAGCCACCCGATATACAACAGTATAAGGTGTATCTAATCTTCTCTAAATTGACTTTTTCCAGAATGTTTCATATGTAAAAAAAAGGGGCACGTGGCCCGAATGTGTCCCCGTAAGTTTCAATGTTTTTCCATCTTTAAGCATTATTATTATTTTAAAACATATATATATATACTTTTATTTAATCCAACCAGAAAAACACCGTAAAAGTCCGCCGCCACCACCACCACCACCACCACCACCACCACCACCATCACCGACTCCACCAAATGATGAAAATAATAAAAAAGGCGACACGCTAATAAGTATGTACAAAATGTAATATATAATTATTTTAACTACCACAGAGACTGTTCTAACTTTTAAGTATTTATACCCATTTATTTTTTTGTTTCAGTGGATTTTCAAGATAAATTAGATTTGTAAGTAGTGAGTAATGATAATCAATTTCAATTTTCTAATGCATACATTTATAAATTTTTTACAGATGAACCATTATGTTTTTTTTTTTTTTTTTTTAAATAAAAAAAAATTTATAATTAATTTAATTTGTTTTTATTTCGTTCAACAACAAAATAATATAATCATTTTATTTCTCCTTACATCCTAAATATGTCTAATAGAATTGAATTTGTTCATTAACATTATATACTTTAAAAAATAAAATCAAATGAAGGCTGTAGTAATTGCTGATCGGATTGTAGTAGTTAAAAGGTTTACTGACTATGTGTGAAAATTGTTGAAAAGGCGAATAGGTAATTTATTGAAGGTAATCTGATGTAGGCAGCTATGGACGGTAAGTGTATAATAATAAAGAACCAACAATCTGGAAAAAGTGGTCGGTGTTCCATAAGAAAACTTAATAAAATAACTTTTTAACTTTTAAAATATCATAAAAGAAAAACAACTATTTTGTATAACATATAGTTGAATAATATTAATACTATCAAAAGACATAATATGTATGAACACAAACCGAGAGGAAATTATTTTATATATTGAGATTAAAGTATCCAATTCAAAAGTAAGTAGGTATTGTTTATGACACACAATATTAAATATGTTAATGACACACAATATTAAATATTTCAAATGCATTTCACTTTTTAAACATATTCAATCATATTTGCATATCTACTATCATTATAATATATATTCATGTAAAGAGAGTGTTTTTAAGAGAATTTCAACAGTCATAATTCATGCAAATACAATTGTACAATTATGAATTTTTTTTATAAAAAATAATGCATAAAAGTATCCAATTTAATAGTGAATAGGTATTATGTATGACACATAATATTGCAAATGTATTTAACTTTTTAAACATATCTTTCTATATTTTTTTTATGTAACATCATTTTTGTAATTCTATTTTATGTGAAAATAGAAAAAAGGAATTGGTATTATACTGAAGTCAAACAATAAGTATCTAGAAATGTTGGAGAAATGAGAGTATTTCAACACTATTATGTGTGTACATATAAATGATAATATATGACTGGGATTTTTAAATAATATGATGGCATTGAACCATTTGTAAATGCATTTCACCACGGTCAAAATCAGTGGTTAGTTTGGTTAAAATAATGTAATTATTTATTGTAACGCTTTTGATTAGCAGACGGTTATAGTAGGCATATATTTAAAATTTGCCTCTTACCATTGTAAAAGTATTAGTTTAAAATCGACAAACACAGACAATTAACTATTTGCATATTTACTATCATTAAAATATATATGTTCATTTGTTTTTAAGAGAATATATTACATTGCATAATACATGCAAATACAATTGTACAATTAGGGGTACTCTCACATAAATTTCGTAGTATGGAAAATGTTTTGAAAATAGAAAGTGTCAAATATAATAATACAATAATTTCATAATATAATTATGTGACAGTATTTGTAATTTTTTTATAGTATTTTCTGGATCAAAAGTGTAATAATCGATAATCGAATATTTATATATAATATAATAAATTGTAAAAGTCAATAATCCGTGAACACGGTGTTAATACCTATCTGTAATAACTACCTATCTACCGAAATCAGTTCAACGAATATCAATAGAACATAGAATATCTGTTTTATTAAGAAAGTATTTGTATTTATTTTTTGCACCGGCCTAGTACTTTCAAGACCGATTCTGTCAAAGTACATTTCCGTTTTCAGTACTTACCTAAATCATTTATTATCATGAATATGATAACCGGTGGGCAGCATGAAACTACATATTAATACAAATGAGTACCTATTATTTCTCGAGTACTCTAGAGGTACAAAAAAGTCACAAAACACTTATATGAGTACACTTTGTATAAAAGATACACGGTCAAACGTAATGCGTTTAAATCATATAATATATTATTATATAGGATATATAGGATACTAACTATATAGGATTACAAACTAAATAGTAGTTTAAAACATTTTTATTAAGAAAAAAACATAGAAAAAACGTACAAAACACGATAAAACTCGAGTAGTTACACATATAATATAATAACAATAATAATAATAATAACAATAGTGGTACGAACAAAAAACTACAAAAACGCGTAAATTTTTTCGCGTAAATTTGCGTCAACATATAATAAAACACGAATACACGATAAAAACTCGAGTAGTAGAGTGAATTATTAGTTTTTAATATATAATTATTACGACAAAAGTAATATAAGACAAAAGCACGGAGAATAACAGATAACACGGGGCCGCGTTATCAATAAAAGACATAGAGTAGTGCGAATTGGCGGGAAACGATCACGGGGCACGTTTTTTTTCAATAGGAAAATGAAAAATGGACCTTTTTTGGGCGCGCGAACGCGTAAAACGACGTCCGGGGACGGGGACAGAATATTTTAAAAGAGAACGGAATTTTATAGTATGAGAAAAAGGAAAAAACGGCGTTTAAAAAATAGTGGGAAAGTGAGGTTATGTTTACCTTACCGTTTTATTATATAAGATGTTACTATTGTGTTCCTGTTATTATTTTATTAACTCGAGATTTAACGATGAATATTCATTATTATTTCTAGCGTGGGGAGTATTTTAACTTAAGTTACAATTAACTGTAACAAAATAACTTTTTATGTAATTTGATGGTAGGTACTTAAATTAATTTCTTAAATTAAATGTAATAAATTCTTAAATTAAAATGATCGGCAAATCTCACCCAACCGTCGACGTCACGACGCCCCTTCCTCCGCTTCCCCGGAACAATTTGCCTCGCGGGAAATATTGTGCCAAAGCGGCTGCTATTCAGCCATCTTGGCTCACCGAAGGCAAAATAGCGTAAAATCAATACCTCTGCTAACATCTAAAAAAAAAAACAAACGAAAATTAAATAAAACAACATTGATAACTTAAGAAACAATTGAACTATTACACATACTGAAGGGTCGAATGTGTTCGTAAATGACTCAACAATTGAGGTGATACGCATGAACCATTTATTCAACGTCTGGTTAACGAAGTGCGGCCATGATTTGTCGGACCTCGAGACAAGCTTATTGGCCAACACGAAGTCCAAGAGCCTTGAGGCATATGTCGGTAAGTGGCACAGCACTTCGGAAGTGCTGCGACCACTTAGGACGGCCACAACCCTTAGACCTGGCCCAACAACACTAGCCAACGCAAATGCCCCAAACCCATCCATAAACATATCAGCCACATCGTCAACCTGCTGCAAGGATGACAATGTGCTGTTCCGCGTGGACTGCCCACCCAGCATAAGCCAGGTAAACAGGCTGACGTCGGACAGGCCACGACGGAGAATATGTATGGATGGGTTGTACATTTGCAAGTACGTCAATGACGGCAAAAGCTTCTAAAAACAAAAATTAAATATTGGTGAAAATATGCAAAACGAGATATAATTTGTTAAAAAAAAGAAAAATTAAATTAAAATATGTGAATAAGTAAAACATAAAATATGCAAATTAGCTTAAAAATTGGAAAACATGCAAAATAATTGAAATTATTAATAATGTTAATAATATTAATTTGTTAAAAAAATTATATACATATATGCAAAATTGTTAATAACATATTAATAAGTTAGAAACATGTTAATTAATAAAAAAGTACTTATTGATTAATTAACAATATGTAAATTAGTAAACAATTGTAAATTTGGTGAACATTTATTGAATGAAACAAAAAATCATAAAATGAAAATTTCCGAAATATATTTGCGAATATATAAACATAAGTTTAAACAACAAAAATTGTTTTAATTATTAAAAATTATCCGATTTACTTTTATCAAATAAATATATGCAAATAAAAAATAAAACTTACGGCGTAGCCGGTTTGACGTTATCCGCTTTTAAGTGCCCATGATCAAAATTCAGGTATCCCGGATAACACCGGGTACCTTTTAAACACTTTAGGGCGTTTCCCCTGTTGACTAATAGTCCGCGGACGTTGGACTTCAAGTCCAAACTGATCCCTACATGGACCTGAACGGCGACAATACTATGGTGGTGTATGTCGACGACCCGGTTCAGTAGTGACCGAAACTGGTCAAACGGGACCTGAAGTCCATGGGACGCGACGTAGTATCTAGAAATAAAAATTTAAATATTATTGTATCATTCATAAAAGAAATACAAGACACAAAATACGTGGGTAAGTATAATCACGGAGTCTTTCGTTGCATGTATAAATGCATAATATTATGCACACGGGCATAAATAAATGATATTTAACATATCGTTACGTACACGTAAACAACACGTATCTCCAATTTTATCAAAAATCATGTTTTGATTCCATAATATTTAGAATCTCTTTGTGAATGTATTTTATAATAGCTATTATATTTATAAAATCACGGTTTCCCTCCAAAAATGCTTAAAATGTGATAACACGTATCTCGTATTGAACACCAACAACACGTATCTCCTTAGTTTATCCCATACATTGTCGGTGTGCTCAGCAAGTTTTTTTAGCTGTCACTCAAAACCCAGGTTATTACTGTCAACATTATATTTATGTCATTAATACATTTAATAAATATGTATTAAGTTAATTCATCATCAGTTAGAGACGTTGGAGTGCATACAAATCATAATAATTAATTTTATTTTATTGTTTGTAAATACGTGTTTGTAAATACTTACAAGTAACCTATTAACCTTATGAAATTATTATTATGTCGTATTTTATTTAATAATATAGTTTAATTAAATACTATATACATTTTAAATTAATTTGTTTAGTATAAATAAGTACTTCAAATTTATATACTATGTCTAATAGTCGGATAAGGGCAATGTTAGAAATGTCAAAAAAAAAAGTGTTGAACCAACTGTAATAGATAAACCTAAACTTACTAGTCAGGATATTATGAACGCTGATTTTGTTTATTTAGAATCATCCTTAAATGTAGAAGAACTATTGTCATTTAACGCTCAAAGTATTATTCAAATTACATCAAATACTTCAGAGGAAAACATTGCTGATAATAAAGTAAAAGAAAGAAATTTAAATGAAGAATCAGAAATTGATATGAATTATGATAAAATACATGAAAGTGGTGAAGGAAATACAAGTGTTGTACTCAATCCTAAATTATCTGACAACAGTGAAATCAATGCTATTGATGTCAACCAAATTAATGAAATATCAGCTGGTAAAAAAAGGAAAACTAAACCTAAAAAAAATAATAAATTATCTTGTGAGGAATCAAAATTAAAAAGAATGGCTGGGCAAGAATATGTGGGTTTTAGTAGACAAGGAAAAAATGTTCACCAAGATAAGCTTAGAAATGAAAGAAACTTGTAAGTCTCAAGTATGTATAAAGTCTGTATTTCGCCAGTGTCAAAATTTTACAGAAAGTCAAAGAGAAGAAATATTCCAGAAGTTTTGGGCTTGTAATTGGGACGAGAAGAGAACTTATATTTCAAATCTTGTGACTAAAAAAGAAGTAAACCGTACTCGTGTAATAGAAGAAACTAGTAGACGACAAAATACTTACAACTACTATCTTAAATATTTAAACTGTGATAGTCTGCAAGTATGTAAGAAAATGTTCATAGCTACATTAGGATTAAATGAGTGGATGATCCATAATTGGATTAAAGAATCCATTCATAGTATGCCTACTAAGAAATCAGCATATTGTACTATGCAAATTAATGATGAAAAAAATGACAATGAAATCCGTTCATCAATAAATAGAAGAAAGTTGCATCATGATTCATGGATTCAAAGTTTACCTAAAATTCCCTCACATTATTGCCGCCAGCGTTCTAACCGAATATATTTAGAAGGACCTTTTGATACCAAACAAGAAGTTTATAATTTGTATGTTCAGCATTGTGCTGAGAAAAATCTTAGACCACTAAGTAAATCGTATCTTTTTGAATTTCTTGAAGAAAAAAAATTTTCTATTTTTCATCCTAGAAAGGACCAGTGCGACACATGTACATTATATAAGATGAAGCAAATAAGTGAAGAGGAGTATACAAATCATAAAAATATGAAAGAACGCGCTCAAGAAGAAAAAAAAATGATAAAATGATCGCTATAAATGATAGTCCATATCTTGTACTTACAATGGATTTGCAATCAGTAAAACTGTGTCCAGTACTTAAAATAAGCGCCCTTTACTATTCAATGAAGTTAAAAGTACACAATTTTACAGTATATGATCTTGCCAATCATAAAAGTAATAACTATTGGTGGAATGAGACCGAAGGTGAGCTTGAAGCCTCAATTTTCTGTTCTATTATTATAGACTATTTAACTTTGAACTTGACTAGACATGAACAAAAACCGAAAAAAGTCATTTTATACTCCGATGGGTGTGGTTATCAAAACCGAAATGCAATAATGTCAAATGCTTTACTAAATTTTTCTATTCAACATCAAGTACAAATTGAACAACAATTTTTAGTTAAGGGACATACACAGATGGAATGTGATGCAGTGCATAGTGTTATTGAAAGAAAATTAAAAAATAAAGAAATTTATCTTCCATCTGAATTTGTCAGATTAACGAAAGAAGCTAGGAAAAATCCAGATCCTTATGAAGCTAAACTTTTATCCCATTGTCATTTTTTAAATTATAAAAATCATCAGTATTATGAATCCATTCGCCCTGGACGAACAAAGGAGACCCCGAGGTCAAAGATATAAGATCCCTAAAATACGACCCCATAACACAAAATATTCAATACAAGTTATCATTTGATGACGATTATAAAGACTTACCACAACGAAAATTACAAGTCAAAAACCTACCGTTACTCTACCCTAAGTTGTACAAAGAACCAATTCCACTTACATTATCAAAATGGGACGATCTTCAAAAGTTGAAACCATTTTTACCTACAGACACGCATGCGTTTTATGATTCATTACCTCATGCCAATGAACACAAACCAAAGTCTGGTAAAATATGAAAATTATTTTTATACCTTTACCTATGTTAATTTTGAACTAAATTTATAACTTTTTATTTAAATATTTCTTAGATGACTAAAAGGATTCTAGTCAATTTGTAAATAGTAAAAAACAAGTTACTTTTAAAAATGTTAATTTTAGTTAATTTGTTTTATTATATTATATTATTAATTGTTTAACTATGTTTTTTTTTTTATATCAGAAGACTATAAGATTCTAGTCAATTTGTAAATAGTAAAAAACAAGTTACCTTTACACAATATGTTAATTTTAGTCAATTTGTTTTATTATATTATATTATTAATTATTTAACTATGTTTTTTTTTTTTTATATCAGAAGACTATAAGATTCTAGTCAATTTGTTTTATTATATTATATTATTAATTGTTTAACTATGTTTTTTATATATTATCAGAAGACTATAAGATTCTAGTCAAAAGTGATTGCCTAAGTTATAAAAAATAAACTGCCTTAATTGATATTTAGTTGTTCTCAATTCATTAATCTATTAAGATATGACCTTACAACTTACAGTTAAATATTTAGTTATGGTAAGGTGTTAAATAATAACTTGTATCACCAAAAAGAAGAGTGACAATACCACTTATCTCCAAGAGCAATTCCACGTATATCCAATAATTTTTACCAATAACACGTAAGTACCAAATAAATTACAATTTTTCGAGAAATAGTTTTTTTTTCTGTTCAGTATCTATAAAAGGCATAGTATTAACCTTATATACCAAAATCATTAATATTTTAATGGTGTAATCATAATTAAAACGTTTTTTTGCTCTCCTCAAAAATGTTTAAAATGGAGATACGTGTTGTTTACGTAGACGTAACGATATTAGTTATTAAAAACGGAGAGAAACAAAAAACGGTTCAATGGAAAATTTATTGATTTTTAGAAATATTAGAAAATCACTAATTTTATATTATATTCAATTATTGTTTATTTAAGAATTAAAAACGAATGTAGACCGTTTACTAAATTCTAATTATTTTAAAACCTCGTTTCACTCAGAATCTAAAAATACTTACAAATGATTTCCATACAAGCCGTGTTCATGACACTTTTTGGACATTTCGATAGCCAGAGCAGGCCAGTCCGTTGAGTGTACTTGCCAACGTTTGGCGGATAGACACCCAGCTATTACTTGTAATACTTACACTATTACGATGTGAACAAGTATACTGTAACGATTGCAATGACTAACTCATCATTAATATCGCGCTCAGATAAATATGCTTAGGTAAACAGAACACAGGGACGTGTAGAGTACGAATACTGAACGTAATATATGAGTGACCAGTCGAGTTTTAACATCAACGGAAACGAGTCGAGTTTTAACATCAACGTAAAAGAGTAGTGTTTTTATCATCAACGTAGAGACACGTAACATTTGTCTCTACATTTAATTTCACACTTAATTTCTACAGGTGAAATAACCCACCTTAGATAAGTGTTTTAATAAATATATTTTTATAAAGTTGCTCGTTTCACTCGTACTCCGCTAAACCTGTGGTCTACCTACACTACCCTCAAGAACAGGGTTACTCAGGTGATAGTGTTAATTGTATCTTTACCTTTTATACTTATTTTATAAAGTTTATAATATATTCGTTGCGCCTTTAATACACTAGGTACGTGTTAGTTTTTTGAACGCAGGTCATAAGTTTCTTGGACCTGTAAAATATAACTAGGAAAACTTTATTTATATATTATTTCAACGACCCGGTTCTCAAGACCGGTTAGTGTAGTAGGAATTAGCCAACCGACTGCTCCTTAAGTGGATAGAATAATATATAGATATCGACAGCCCCTTCATTCGAATTCAATCGAATAAAGCGAGGGAGGTGTGTTGCAATACCTAGCAACAAGTATATCCCCCGCAAATTTCCGTAAGTACTAATATATATATATTATATATATATATATATATATATATATATATATATATATATATATATATATATATATATATATATTAAAAATACAACACCATTATATAATATTAGAGCGATAGAATTTTTGTTTTAAATATACGTGTGTTATTCCTCTCTCAATATTATTATAGTAATATCGGTAATTAGTTATACTAATAATTTATACATTTTGTTTTCATAGATTATGAGCTCATTATTAACTTCTCTCAATTAACAAGCAAGCGAATGTGAAAAAAATTTCGATAAGTGATCTGACTATCAATAAAGAATACGTTATCGACAAAATGCACGGCTACGGAGACCCAATTTGGACCGGGGATTGTATGCTCGCTGTACGGAGAGGAGGAAGGAGCGATCGAGGTATTTCTACCGAAGAATAGAATACGCATGATGATACCGAGATCGCAGAATTCAATAGTAGACCTAATCGGAATATGAATATGCTCTACCACGGTAAACGTGGTAGGTCATTTCGTATAACATTTAAAGAAAATTGAATAATAATAAAAAAAAATTAATATTTAAATATTTTTTTCTTTTCTATAGTTTACTCTGGTCACCTGTATCCTGAGATATATTATATATATATACTTTTTTTTTTTATATATATATTTTAGGCTATTACACGTGAACATCACATAAATATAATGAAATAATTTTTTCTAGGTTCAAATTATATAAAATTATAATATACTATATATACGAAATACATTAACGTTATATGCAGTCACGTAGTCTAAAAAAATAAAATATTTTTAAAACCTTTTCTTCTCATTTTTTTTTTATTTTTTAATTAATATATTCATGCGTGATTGCTGAAAATAATAATAAAATAAAAATGATTGAGTAAAATGAATAAATATTTTTTTTCAATAATATACGGATATGCCTGGGTATTGTGTGCGTGGTCTTTGTGTACGTGGCTTGTACATCTGTCTCAAAGATTAGCTATATTACAGTTGTTCAAGGGTTTTAGGGTGAAAAAAAAAAACCACTGCTTACACATGTACACACTATTTTCTACATTGAATATTATTGTAAGTCAGTTTCTGTTCGCCATCGTTGTCGTATTACTCTACAAAACTGTAGACGTTTTGAAAAAAAAAAATGTAGTTTTAAAGTGTACGCGACTTAGTGCATACGATCATCAAAGTAGACAAATATTTCATCTTTAATACGGATTACCGCTAAATATACGTAAGTACTTGTTTAATGTAAAAATAATACTTTATTTTCTCTCTGCTCGATATCACTGTAGTATATATGATCAATTTAGAAAAAAAATAAAAATAAATTTTTTCTTGAAATACATCTGTATAATAGATATAACATTTTTTAAACATTTTACAAAAAAAAAGCGCACAATTGTATATTATTAATTTTCACATTGCATTTGGTGATGGTGGTGGTGGTGATGGTGGTGGTGGTGGTGATGGTGATGGTGATGGTGGTTCAGAGAAATATGATGTGGTTTCTGAAGAACTATTACTAGTTTCATAACCACTATCCGAAAACTAAATGAGAAAAAAAAGTATTTTATTTATAATATTTAAAAATAATTAAATAACTAACCTCTATAAAATCAAACACATCAATGAAATCTAAATTGTTTAATAAAATTGGGCTCTCTGGAGTCTCAGGCCTTGAGTCAGACATCTAAATGTATACAAATTATAAATCAACTATTTTTTTTAAAAATAAAAATCTATACGCACATTAGAGAAAATAAAAATTTTATATTGTACTGATATTATGTATTTTTAAATATCTATTATTAATATTATATGGATGTGTTGGTAAAAATTAAATTAACAGTGATTAATGACTAATTAGCGGAGTCAATAGGATTAATTGGTCAATTAACTGATAAGGTAATCAGAGGTTAAAGGTCAATAGTGAGGACGGGAGGAGGAGGACTCAGGGAGGATTTGCAGGGGATACAGAACCGGCCTTTCATCCTACTTATTTTATTTATTTTATAATATGCAAATTAGACCACAACAAAAAAATGTATGAACAATTTTAATTTTTTTAAAACAAATATGCAAAATCGTCCAAAAATGACCAAAATTTGTTGAAAATATGCAAAATTCTAAATTTCTACAGCGAACCCTTGTAAATTGCATAAGGTAAAATTTAATAATAATTTTTAACATTATTACATTGTGCTAAATGCTAATATTAAGTAAAGAAAATCAATACAAAAATTATGAATTATTTAATGTAATAGGTATATACCAAAAGAAAACAAAAACAATTCAAGTTGGTAGGATTTTTACCTAGTAGAAAAAACGAGGTAAAACGTAGAAGTTCGTCCTTCGCACCTCGGACAAGAAAATGGTTAAGAGTGCAGCAGAAGTGTCAAGTGTTTCTACCCAAAAAAGTGTTTACATACGAAAAAAAAAAAAAAAGATTTGTAAGATAAATACATTGTTCGTTTCACAAATAACCTAAAATAATGAATTGTGTAATATAATAAGTATATACCAAATGAAAACAAAAAATACCGGTTATATATTAGTTTTATAAATCTATTGAAGTATGAAAATGACATGTTTTAATTATCCGGAGTAATCCGGAATAACGAAACATAATAGGTAATATAAAACTACTAACTTTAAAAAAAACACAACTTACAAAACCTTACCTAACGATAAAAAATTATAGTAAAACACACAAACCAGTCACCTAGCTATTTTTTTGTTTTTTATATAATTTAATAAAATACTAAAATATAAATGATAATAAATTTAAATACTCACGGTGAAACCCAAGCAGATGCAACCAACAGGGATGCAATACCAAGAATCTAAAAAACATCACATTATATACATTTAATACATTGATTTTTCACGCAAATAAATATAAATATGCTATAGAGTATAGACCAACAATATGTTAAGTAAATAGTATCGTTGAAAATTTGTAAATTTTTTGTATAGCATGTTCTTTTATATTCAATAAATTTATTGTATAATTATGATATAGTTGCTTATTAAGTGTTGAATATATACAAATTAAAAAGAGTTTTTATTAATATATATTTAAAGGGGCTTTTATTTGGTAACTGCCTTGGGGCCCTGACAGAACCGTTATAAATAGCATTTATACTGCCCCGAGTAACTGTGCTCGATAGTCAGTCAGTCTTATAGAGCCATAGTTTTTCGTGTTGCCTGAACGTCTGAGATTCACTTTGTACATCAAAGTGATCGACTTACAGATAACACGATTGGTAATTAAAATATTGCTCTTATAAAAATTCTTACTACAATAATCTAAATAAGTGTAACTATTCACAAAATCTTAAATATCATCAAAATTAACAGTGTTAAAATTCAACAAACTACTTCCTCGTTTCTTTCTGCTATCAGAGACAGTGTAGGTCTGTGGGCTTTCATATGCATTTTCAAAGTCTAGCGAAAAGGAGTCTACTGCAGCAAGGTAAGGAAACTTGATTATAGCTTTTATTGAGCAATTCTGTTCATGAACTAAAATATTAATTATTCCGTTTGTTTTCTAAAAATATTAATGTGACCTGCGTCGATAAAATGAAAACTAACCATACCTTAAACTAATATATATATAAATAACCATATGATTAACATATATTTAGGTAGCTATTCAATAATGTCAAATATAAGTGATTTTTAAATTTTAATATTATTTTATTAAGTCTGGACCAAAATATTCGAACAAAAGAAATGTGTGTGTGTACAAATTTAGTATTAATATATACTCTCCTATTTTTCAGAATACTTTACATTTTACCAGTTATTCATATTCTTAATTATATAGGTATTACTCGTACATACAATAACTGTCCCTTTTTTATACACTGATTTTATGTATTAAATATTTTAGCCATAGGTTTTAATTATAACTTATGTTTTAAGAAATTATGATCGACACATTATAAGAATAAAATAGAAAATAAAAACAAAATTGTAACGTTTTCACTACCTACTATGTAGTATATGTACACACAGACAAACAAATATTCAAAATTTCCGTTGCTCAAAAAAAATCTCAGTGTCAGCTACCATTTTGAGATTGGGATCCATTTTTAAGAGGCCATAACTCCGGAACCACTTATCGCACAGCGTACAAACTTCACAGAAACCATATACGTATTCATTTTAATATGCCCTGAAGTTTTTATCGAAATCGGTCTGGTGGATCTTGAGTTATAACATTTATTCAAAATGTACATCCATTTTTATATATAAGAAAGATTATAAAATTATACATATCCATATATGATGATATACAGGGTGTCCCGCTGGGATTTACAAACTCGCTATACTGCCAGTGTTAAAAAATATCTTCTCTGTTAATAAAGATAATCGAATTATCTTTTTATTTTTGGGATTTTGTAAAATTTGACAATAGCCAATTTATAGACTTTATTTTTTTGACAATTTTAATGATGAAACATTTTATTTTTATTTATTTCATTTTTTTTAATAATTTTTTTAAATAAAAAAACTAAATAAATTATAAAAAATCATGAAATTGATAAAAATTAAACGTAAAAATGTTTAGGAAAACAAGTTTCATAAAATGGCTATCTTAAATTTTTACAAAAATGATAAAATAAAAAGTTAATTTTTTAATTTTTTTAATAAAAAAAATTATGTTTACTAAATGAAAATCAAATAAATATTTTTAGCTCTGTGAGTCTAAGAAAAAAAACAGAAATCGATTATCTCTATTAACACGGGAGATATCGCTCTGTGTAAATCCAAGCGGGACACCCTGTATACTGCAATCAATTTTTTAGAGTTTTTTAATACTACAACAGTGCTCGAATTGGAAATATAAAAGAAGGGGTACCTACTAAGAAATTAAAAAAAGAATTAGCGTCCCACTCAATGATTGAAATCAATGCAAATTGAAAATATAAGAGGGGTACGCTTTAAAAAATAAAAATAAGAAGGGGAGCTTCGTCCGCCAGCGTCCCCCCCAATTCGAGCACTGTACTGCAACATCCGTGCCTTAATAATAATACACCCTATGCAAAATAATAATAAAATATGTAATTGATAAAACAATTTAAATACTCACAGAGATGTCAATTTATTAGAAATAGAAGAGTTAAAAATGAGCTTTGTTAACTCGTTGTGTTAACCCTGTGAACAGACTCGAAACAGTGACGACCGCGGACGGCGGACCGATACACGATCAACACGAAAATCGATCATCGGCCATAAGCCTAATTTCATTGGAGCTCGTCCGAACGCGCAGCTAAATGTATAGGTATACTAGCGGTCTAATGCCACAATCTAAATATATTACCAGAAATTTGCGACATACAAAATCAAATTATATAGTTCGCAGAAATAACTACAGAGTACTATATTATTATTATTAGCAGACGCTAATGACCAAAATCGTTGCCATTTCGTAAGGTTTTATTAAATTATTTTTAATATTAAATTATTATAAATAGATTTTATTTTCTACTTACGACTATGTGTGTACAGTTAGGACGATCTGTTTTACTTTATTAAATTCAATTTTGTTACAATTTGAAATTTAATAGTACCTATATTAGTAATTTGAAAAAAATGTTGCTATTTTCCACACCACCACAGAGGTATAACACAAGGCTCGTTTTTTTTAAAGTGGTGTCCCCAAGAGGCCTAATCCACTAAATCTGCACCCTTTGCCGTTGAACTCGTTGAAGAAACGGAGAGATCTACAAACAACTTTTTTTTTAATTACATTTTAAAAATAAAAATCAATCAAAATGAAAATATAAATTCAACGCTGGATGATATAACCTTACCTCAGGGCCGTCCCTGGGGGGGGGCGAGCAGGGCCCAGGCCCTGACCCTCGCGCTTATTGCTTAAATTTGGGCCCTCGCGTTTGGAAAAAATAGTATTATTGTTTTAGATTCTGAGTGAAACGAAGAATGAATTGGTTTTACAAATCTGTGTTTTTTTTTTTTTTTATGTATGGAGACACTTTCTTATCGAAATACTGGTCCAAAAGTTTCATCCAGCAACTTTTTAGAACGGACATTTTGTTGAGATGGTACTTTATTCGGCTCATTTTTCGAATTTCTCAATAGTTTTTCCAAGCGTGGGCGATAACTACCGAAAAATTGACAAAATACCGGAAAAGTGCCGTATTCTCGATTTTCGTAAAATCTATTTTAGTTTTTTAGCCTTTACTCCGTCAATAATATAGCTAGGGACTTGAAAATTTTACTGACTACTAACAATGGTCACGCACATACCTACCCAATAAAAAATTCAAAAAGATATATCAACTTTTGACTTGTATATAGAACTTTGAATATATTGGAAATTTCTCATTTTTTGGAGGTTTTTGCTTTTTAACCTTTGGATATTAATAGCTGAAAATTTAATACAATCATACTCATGTGTATTACTAAAGACCATGAAAAAATATCGAAAATCGTTAGTCACAATTTTTTTTTTACAACTGTTTAAAGTTTGCATTTTGACGAAATTTCTTATTTTTCCATCAAATAACACACTTAAACGCGTTTAAAAAATAATTGGTTCCGCCGATCAAAATGAAACTTACTACACACAATGAATTAAAAATTGTACAAGGTTTTAAGTGAAAAAAAAAATCGGAAAATTTAAGGACATTTTACTAGATCAAAGGAATTAAGATTTGTATGAACTTGATTATAGTTTTTTATACTAAAAAACGATTTTATAAAATAATATCAAAATAACGAAGTTGATACTAGATTCAACGCTTATGATTTAAGTCATCGACATATTAACTAATTGACCGGGCGCAATTTCTATTTTTTATTTCGGGATATCATCGGCCGTATTCGGTCTTATCGTCAATTTTTTTTTCGAAGACATTCTGTTCGTACCTAATATTATTTCGAGTCATTCGAGTTTGTATTTGCTCTTATTTTATTGGAAGATGTATCAGTCGAATCAAACGAACTGTCCAAATATTTGCAATCTCCGTCTTTGAAATATGGTTTGGTTATCAAAATGATCAAAGAAACAATTGTCAGTTTAAAGATATAACTGAAGAAATTTTTCAAATAATGTGGGAAAGAGCTGATAATGTTACAAAAAGTTACGGTTTTAGTGAAGCTAAGCTACAACGACGGTGGTGGTACTAAACCGTGCAGAACGTCCAAGATTAATTTGTATTACAGTATTTTAGACAGGGTACTGTGTAATAATGTGCATGTGTGACAAGCTGAAAGAAAATGATTTATCTCTTATAAATTCCATGTCTGATATATTATTTAGTAAAATCCCCTTGACTGAATCAATACATGAAATTAGCAAAACTTATAACTTAGAATCCAAAGATATGTCAAGTGAGATTAAAATTCTTACAATAGAATATTTATAAATCAAGACTGCAATGATTCAATTACCAAAAGGATTAATTATTTAAAATCGAATGATATACAAATGAAATTCCCAATTTACACAAACATTTTGAAAATATTTTTGACAATACCGACAAATACAGCATCTTGTGAACGTAGTTTCTCTGCTCTACGTCGGATAAAATCATATTTAAGAGTCACCATCATAGGCGCAACTAGACATTTGATCAAGGGGGTGCTTAAGCTCCATGTTTTTAAGTAATTTGTCATTTTACCCTTCCCCACCCTTCACACCATTGTTGGCCTATATGTAAACAAAAGCACTAAAAAGTAATTTTGTTGGTGTGATTTTTAAATATATTTCTTAAATATTAATATATATATATATATATATATATATATATATAATAATAATAATCTAATAATAATAATAAAATGTCTAAATGACATTTTCTTGGGTGCTAATTTTGACATAGGGGATGCTAAGGACCCAAAGCACCCCCCTAGTTGCGCCAATGGACTCACCATCATGACTCAAGAACGTTTAAGTGACTTGGCAGTGTTATACATACATCAAGAATACGAGATTGACTATGAAAAAATTATTGATAGGTTTGATGTAGATACCTCTATGAGAAGTCGATGTTTAGCACTAAAGCAAAATGTTTTAGGATTGTTTTGTAATTTGTTAAGTTCATAATATTTGTTGCGCCGTGACCGATCCTACGAGGACTGGCGGTAGTCGGCCACGACTTGCGAGGTGTTGGAGAGGTTTGGTTACCCACCGTTTGGTGTCACAATAATAGATATCGACAATTGATAGCACTCTGTGCACACAGTTATATAATAATACTATCCAAAAAATTGCATACACAGTAAATAATAATAATAATAAAAAGAGGGCGCCCAAGATTATACAGGAAACATACAAATAGGTATAATAATACAAAAATAAATAAAGGAAAAAAACAACTAGGCAACGACCTGACCGGGCATAACAGCCAACGATGCGTGCGACGACGAACTGCAACGGCAACCAATCCGCCAAGGGGGCCAGAGCCAAGGGGCCCATACAAGCTCGTAACGGCGGCTACACAGGTCGCGGGTATACAACAGCCCGACACGTGCAACAACGGCGGCGGCGGACACACAAGCCGCGCGGAAAACAACGCGTACAACGGCTGTCACACACGCCGCGAAGAAAACCAGCTTTGAACAATGACGGCGACACAAGTCGCGCAGCGACAAACTCGTACGACGTCGGCGACGGCGTCCACGCCAAAAGGTGCACCGTGATCGACCGCGGACCAAAAAAAACGGAAGAGGCCAGTGACTACACGGACCCAACGTCCGGAGAGCGACAGCCCGGAGAACGCGACCGACAGACCAACCGGTTAGCCTCGTCGACGACGGCGGAACGGCAATGGTGACAACTTTAGAGCTTTCCTCTCAGTTGTACCACCTTCGTAACATCCGCCGACCGGCTTGATGGCGGGAAACGCGTCCGTGTTCAAACATCCTCCCCCCGTGAGGCTTTGCATCACTGCATACATATAGTGGACGGATGCACGCAGTCCACACCGAGATGGAAAGCTCGATGTCACCTCAGTCCGTCACCAGTGCAGGTCGCCTCAGTGGTGTACATTTATTTAAATACATAAAAAATTCAAACAACATAATAAGTTTACAAAATTAATAATACAAAAAAAAATACTCAGAGATGTTTTATGTAAAGTGAACAAAATAAAGGTAAATAATAATAAAAAAAAATATAATGTTTATATGTATATATAGATAGATCAACCCGATGAGCACCCAAACCCAACACTAAGCGATTGGCAACATCTCTGGTATGCGTGCCTGGCATAAAAATTAAACGAGTGGGTTGGAGCGATGCGTTGAGAGTGTCAGCACGCGTGGTACCCATAGTGATCCTAACTGGTACATATACTACCTATAGCGACAGAGTGAGCGTTATTTAGTGGGTAACGGCACAAGCTTGACCACGGGTCGAACGACGCTGCCTGCGTGCGTTAACACTCGAGCGACACGGACATGGCCGTCCTTACCGGGAAACAACTCTACTATACGACCAAGGCGCCACTTCAAAGGTGGAGTTTGGTTGTCTACGACCACGACCATATCGTCTACTTTAACATTGGGGACACCCGCAATCCACTTAGATCTCTCCTGTAACGTAGTTAAATATTCAGACGACCAACGGCGCCAAAAGGACTGATGGCATTGGTCCATTAACTTCCATCGGTTGGACAGACTACAGGCAGAATCTGGACCTGATCTGGGCGGAACGGCGAGGAGCGGTTGACCTATTAAAAAATGACCCGGAGTCAAACAGTCGAGGTCATGCGGGTCCGTCGAAGCGGGCGTGAGCGGACGCGAGTTTAAAACGGCTTCTACGCGCGCTAATATAGTCGTAAACTCTTCGTACGTGAAAATATGTGTCCCTATGACGCGTATTAAAAGTCGTTTCGTCGATCGCACCGCCGCTTCCCATAGGCCTCCGAAGTGGGGGGCACTAGGCGGATTGAAATGCCACTCGCAGGTAGCACGTGAATTAGCGATAGTGGCCCGGCCTTCCGGGCTGTGAATAAGCGCGCGTAATTTCTTATCAGCCCCAACAATATTAGTGCCGCAATCCGAGAACACGTCGCTCGGTAAACCGCGACGAGCAATAAAACGATCGAACGCGGCTAGAAAGGCGTCGGTCGACAAGTCAGTCACCACTTCGAGGTGGACAGCTTTCGTAATAAAACAAATAAAGACCGCAATATAAATTTTGAAAACGCGTGATTTGCGTAATCTAGTCTCACGCATTTGTAAGGGGCCAGCGTAGTCAACGCCTACACGCTCGAAAGGTCGTCGCTGTTGGACACGGGTGTCAGGCAAATCCGCCATTAACGGCTGTACACGCTTGGCATCAAACCTCACACAAACAGAACAGTTTGTAATAATGCCATGTAACACCGATCGAAGCGATACGATCCAAAATCGACGAGAGATAAGAGCGGTAAGAACTCGCGGGCCAGCATGACAAGTGAACCGGTGCCAACGGTGGCACAATAAGTATGCATAATGCGAACGTTTAGCCAATAAAATCGGGTGTTTACAATCATGGGTTAATAAAGAATGCCGCAGTCGTCCACCAACGCGAATCACACCGTTCGGATCGATAAAGGGCGCCAAACGGGCAAGCGGCTTCGACGAAACCATGTTTACCCATCGACAATTCGCGTAACAGAACGGCGAAATGCACGCGCTGGGACTCAGCCTCTAATACGCGAGCGGCGCTATCAAGTTCCGACCTTAACAAATATGCGGGCGCGCGGTGGTCAGGCTGCCGACGTACACGCCGGATGCCCGCGGCAATAAAACGGCGCATATACGACACTACCCGTAACATACGCTCGTAGTTGGAAAAACGCTTGAACCATTCGTCTTCAGTTTCGTCAACACGGGCGGCACAGGACACGGGTCGGAGTTCGGGCAGGTCACACAACAGTAGCGGCGAACGAGCATCGTCCCATTCCGATGGGTCGTCATAAGCTACTTGTGGGCCATGCCAATATAATTTGTGCTGTGCTAAAACGGCCGGCATTACGCCACGCGACGCGCAATCGGCGGGGTTATTGACCGAGTCAACATGTCGCCACCGACAATCCGGTAGTAAAGTGCGAATTTGGTGCACTCGATTCGACACATAAATTTTAAATGCTTCGTGAGGGGCATTTAACCATGATAATACTATCGTGGAATCCGACCACGCATTTATACCAACAATATTAAGTTGCGGAGCCAAAATTTCGCGGACGCGACTTAACCACCGAGCCAATAACAACGCCGCGTTTAATTCCAATCGGGGGGTAGTTAATGATTTTATCGGCGTTAATTTGGTTTTCGTACCTATTAAAAATACGGAGGCATCAACATTGACGTTCGCCATGCGCACGTACACGACCGCCGCATAGCCGAGCTGCGAAGCGTCACAGAATCCTAGTAAATAGCACGGCGCTCCATGGCTCGAACTCAAATAACGCGGAACCCGAATATTTAATAACGACGGTAAGTCTGAGACGAAAGCGACCCATTCGTCGTGAATATTGGTTGGTAAAGGCTCATCCCAAGTCAGGCCGTGCTGCCAGGTCCGCTGCATGATGGACTTGGCCAAAAACACCACGGGAGCGAACACGCCTAACGGGTCGAATATTCGCGCTATTAAAGATAAAACGCCACGTTTAGTGCATACAGGTGCCCCCGAATCGAGACTTAACGCGCAACAAAAATATTCCCCATCAGGATGCCATTGTAAGCCGAGAACCTTAGTACCGTAGCCGTCGACTGTCTCGAACGGCATAGGTGCACTCACACGATCGGCGGCTGACACCACGTCTAAAACGGATGGCGTATTTGACGCCCACTTTTTCAATTCAAACCCCGATTTGTTTAGAACAGATATTAAATCGGACTGCAATTTTAATACATCCGAAATTGTGTCCGCCCCGACGCAAATGTCGTCGACATACGTTTGACGCGTCAACGCGTTACGCACCAACTCGAAATTATCGCAATCATCGGATGCGATAGCTTGTAACACGCGAAGGGCGAGATAAGGCGCACAATTAACGCCGTACGTAACAGTATTTAATTCGTATTCTACGAGTTCGTCGTGTGGCGAAGATCGCCATAAACAATGTTGGAATTGACGATATTCCGGCAAAACTAATATTTGTCTATACATCTTGCAGATGTCGGTCGTAAAAACATACTTGGGGACTCGAAATCTCATCAAAATATCGACTATGTCCTGTTGTAGTTTAGGGCCGGTAAACAAACAGTTATTTAACGACAGGCCGCGACTGCCTTGCGCGGAGGCGTCAAATACGACGCGTATTTTATGTTCGTCAATCGCCGGACGATACACCGCGTGATGAGGGATAAAATAACGTCCCGGGGACGTCGCCACAGACATATGACCTAGCGATATGTATTCCGACATAAACTGAACATATAATGACTTTAACAGGGGGCTCGTAGCTAATTTACGTTCGAGCGCGTCAAAGCGACGCACCGCGATTTCGCGGGAACCAACAAAAGTTTCAGATGACGGCGGCGCACGAAACGGCAACGGTACCGAAAACCGACCGCACGGTAAACGCATGGACTGGTCACGAAATAGTTTTTCACAACGTCCCTCATCCGTGAACGTCGCGGGGGCAGCCTCTGGCTCCTCAACCTCCCAAAACCGTTCCATTAACCCTTCAATGGACACAGTCATAGCGACCGGCACCGACTGATATGGGTGGGCCTCTCGGTCGAGCACCGGACCAATTAGAACCCAGCCAAAGACTGAACTAAACGCTGAAGGTAAAGCTTTATCCACCGAAATTTTCCGACCGTCCATTATTGACGCGTATACATCGCCGCCTAATAATACATCTATCGGTGAGGTGATATCGAATGACGGGTCGGCCAGCGCGAGATTAGAGAACTTATCTTTAATGCCTGAAGGTAACGTTGTTCGCGGCAAGTCACTCGTAATGGTGGGTAATACCCACGCGTGTACGGAAAGTATAGGTTCAACCGCAAATCGTGGCTGTACGCTACATTCAACGCGGCCTTGGACATTTACTACGGGGACCCCGGATAAACCGCTTATCGGGGCTGTCCAACGGGAACGCTTGAGACCTAAACGATCGGCACAATCGCTCGTAACAGCGCTTATTTGCGACGCACAATCTATTAATGCGCGCATTGTTTGCCACGACCCGGACCGGTCGCGCATATGCACTAACGCGGTACCTAAAATTATAGACGACGCCTGTTGTGGAGGGGGAAGTGGCACGGACGCGCATAACGACGCTTCGGCAGCCGGTGCCTCATTATGAACATCGCGATCTCGACCAGACGACACATAATGAAGAAGCGAATGGTGCTTACGTGTACAGCTCTGACAACTCGGTTTAGCATTACACTTTGGGGCCCAATGCTCGTCACTAAAACAATTAAAGCATAATCGTTTTTCGCGGGCCCATCGCGCGCGTTCGTCGGGACTCCAATTTTTAAACCGCGAACACGACGTTAGTATATGCGAACCTGCACAACAGAGACACGTAATGTTCGACTTGGACGTGACCAAAGACGTTAAACGAGGCTTCCCGGCGTAATCTCCCCCCTTACGGAACTGACCGGTCGACCTACCCGTCGATTTGGACGGTGCATTATTGGCACTACCTTTGTGGGATTCGCCCACGACTTCAAGAATGGCCACTCGGGACCGGAGAAACTCTAATAATTGTCCTATCGTCGGGTAATCTACAGAACTATTCGCTTCAAATAATTTACGGGTAGCAACAGGTAGACATCGAAACGCTATCGAAAATAAAATAAAAGACCCAGTGTCTGGTATTTTTAGCGCGTCTAATAATGAAATGGACTCACTAAACATTCCCACAAATGTATTCAAGTCATTAAGCGACTCTTGTGCCATGGCCGACGACTGTAGTAGCTTGTCGACGAGTGATGTTGCGACCAAACGCGGTCGATTAAACTTGTCCGTTAACGTGTTCATTACTAAATCATAATTGTCCGCCGATACTGGTATACCTCGGACGGCGTCGGCTGCGGCACCCTTTAAACAGCCTATTAAATAATACATCTTCTCGATGTTCGATAAATTGTGTCGCATATCAACAAGCGCAGAGAATCTATCGCGGAAATTAGGCCAAGCTCGATAATCGCCCTCGAACGTGGGTAAAGGTATATCAGGTAAACGGGAGAGTGACTTAACCGGATCCTCGCGCGGTCTCTGATCACTAGAAATCTTATCTCGGATATATGACAAGTCGACGGCGTCGGCACCTGTTGGGATTAACCGTTGGGCAATATTTTTAGCTGCATTAATTAATTGGCGTACCTCCGCTATCAAGTCGGGTGAATAGTCGGCGAGCTTATCGGCCGCCGATAAAAGGTCTAACACGGACTCGTCATCCGTCCTAAACTGAAACCAAAGCGCGTCTAAATCCGCCGCGTTTAGCGCAAACTCGTGAGCTAATTCTGGCTCCGATTGTGCTCGTAATGCCATAGCGTGTATGGATCGAATCTGCGAGATAATAGTCGTGCGCTTCATTTTGGCACGCGCGAGCAAGCGCGAATTACGCTCAATATCTTTGTCATCAGCCATAATGATAGACGTGTAAAAATATAAACAGAATACAACAAAATAAACTATATCGCCTATAAGCACTACGTAGAAAACACTATATGGGTACCAGCAAAACCAAAAACCAACACACCGCTACCGAACCCCCCACTGAGGTCGGAAAACCACGCTCTGCTACCAAAAATGTTGCGCCGTGACCGATCCTACGAGGACTGGCGGTTGTCGGCCACGACTTGCGAGGTGTTGGAGAGGTTTGGTTACCCACCGTTTGGTGTCACAATAATAGATATCGACAATTGATAGCACTCTGTGCACACAGTTATATAATAATACTATCCAAAAAATTGCATACACAGTAAATAATAATAATAATAAAAAGAGGGCGCCCAAGATTATACAGGAAACATACAAATAGGTATAATAATACAAAAATAAATAAAGGAAAAAAACCACTAGGCAACGACCTGACCGGGCATAACAGCCAACGATGCGTGCGACGACGAACTGCAACGGCAACCAATCCGCCAAGGGGGCCAGAGCCAAGGGGCCCATACAAGCTCGTAACGGCGGCTACACAGGTCGCGGGTATACAACAGCCCGACACGTGCAACAACGGCGGCGGCGGACACACAAGCCGCGCGGAAAACAACGCGTACAACGGCTGTCACACACGCCGCGAAGAAAACCAACTTTGAACAATGACGGCGACACAAGTCGCGCAGCGACAAACTCGTACGACGTCGGCGACGGCGTCCACGCCAAAAGGTGCACCGTGATCGACCGCGGACCTAAAAAAACGGAAGAGGCCAGTGACTACAACGTCCGGAGAGCGACAGCCCGGAGAACGCGACCGACAGACCAACCGGTTAGCCTCGTCGACGACGGCGGAACGGCAATGGTGACAACTTTAGAGCTTTCCTCTCAGTTGTACCACCTTCGTAACATCCGCCGACCGGCTTGATGGCGGGAAACGCGTCCGTGTTCAAACAATATTTTAAAAATAATTACTAAATATAATTTATATCAGATAATGGATTCTTTTTATATTGTTCAAGTAAATATTTAAGTGTTTTTTTTTTTTCAATGAAAAGCTTTATCAAAAAACATTGTAGATAGTAATTAGTAGTGTGATAAAAAATAATTAATACCCTTTTATGGTAATAGGTAGATATAATAGCTAAAATACATTCAAAGTATTTTCGCCCTGGCCTTCGCAAATCCTAAGGACGGCCCTGCCTAACCTAACCTAAATTAACAAATACTTAGAAATTAGCAATGTTATAAATTATGACATTGGCCCAGTGGCAGCTCGTACTATGGTGCACAGGAGCACGTGAACCACCCAAAATAATTACTATGTAAAAAATTATTACATTCCTATAGTAAATTATAGATTTATTATTAAACGAAGTCGTAATAAAAAAAAATTCGTAGCTTCTTGTGTGGAGAAGTGTGTCTTTTAACAATTAAATAATTCGTAGGGCACATATTTTTTGTGCTCCGGGCGGCCGTATAAATATCAGCTACATGCATCGACAAGTCGGTTAGTAATACATGGTTTTTTGGAGCACATTTAATGTGTGCACCGAACCTATTTTTATCGTGCCGCGATGTCGCGTCGATCATCGAAACGATAACAAAACGATAACACACCACATTGGCCATTAATTGCCGCAAGTGTGCTCTTAAAAAACTACGATATCAACATTGTTCTGTGATATCAATAACATAATATAAAAACAAAATAAAATAATATTGTTATGTTATCAAATATTCAAATAGCTATTGCCTATTAGTCGCCATTAGTTTCGTCGAAGTCGAACGGCATGCCGCGTGCAGTTCTTTGCAATTAGTTTTTGCTTTGTAGTTTGTACGAATACAGGAATATTATTACAATTTATTTCATATTTTTTATTAATTATTTCACTTGGGTACTTGTTATTTTGTGTTTGTAACTTTCCCTAGACATTATGGTTACTGTTGAATATCTATTAAATATCAGCTTTTCAACTTTATCTCCGGAAAAAAAAATTGAAATAAAAATGAAAGTAGGCCAACACCAAATTTAAGTATTTCTCAAATTACTAAGTCAAAGTCTAGAGAATTTAAACGAAATTTTAATTGTGACATTTACAAAAATCACGAATGGCTTTCTGATTTTTTTTATTTTACTGTGTTTTTAAGCAAATTGAATTGAGATAAGTAGGTTCATTATTTTAGGATGTATCTATAACAAAATTAATATTCTTTTACCATCTAACATAAGTAAATTATAATTTTTTTGTGCACCACGTAATGTGAACCTCACGAGATATTTAAATTGTCCTTATTTTGCTACATTAAAAATGTTATATAATATTTTGTAATAAACAGGTTGATTACGGTTGATATAATTATGTTATATGTAATCACTAATCAAATAAAATAATATAATACCTATGCTAAAACTTGAAAGTACTTTTTTTCTACAGGTTCCTACATACATTTTTCAGATAATCTATTATATTATAATTTAACACTAAATGAGTTATCTAATTAATAAATGATGCTATTATATATGGTCCAATTAGGTCTCTGAAACGTTTATATGAATTAAATACGTTTAATTGTAATATAGTATAACCCAGATAGCAAAATATATTATACTTTTGTGGTAAATTATGTTGTAATAACATTATATTTTTATTAAATGAAAAAATTAAATATTACTTATATTATGATATGATTTGGGCATAAATTAACATAATATTACGTAAAAATCATAAAAAGTTTATTAATTGATGTATTAAAATAGTCATATTACATATAGATATACATACAATATTATATTTATATTCTTTATTTAAATACTAAAAATTTAATAAGTAAGTATTTAAAATTTTACTGTGGCAAAATTACAATTAGTTCTTCTAAAATTATATTGTTAATAGACATTTTTTGGTTTAATCGATATGTGGTGCCAGCAATATAAGCTTTCATTGAATCTCCTATTTCTGAATAAGTAACATTTTCGAAGATTTTAATTGACCTCACTACTTCTGTAACAAAAAAATAACACACAAAAAATTCAAAAGACAATAACAATAAATATAAAACCATCTTTATAAAATGTACAATGCTTATAATACAATATTAGTTAATAGTTAAATGTATACAATGGAATAGCCAAAGAATTTTGTACGGAGAATGTTGATTAAAGCGCCCATATAAAAAGGAAAGTTATTTTAATTAAATAATCATATGTACACCTACACATATTAAAATGCACATTTAAGACAAATAACAGTATTAAAAAAAGAATATATACAGTTTAGGATTACATTTTTGAAATTGCTTTCTCCGAGGACAATAATAAACCTTACTGTTCAAACAGTTTCATAGGATGGACAGTATGGTTCAAAATTAGCTAGAAACAATCCTTCAGGAATAACATCTTTTAAGATTGTAATTAAGTATTATATAATTTAACACTATTTGGAATTTTGATTAAACATTTGTTAAAAACTAAAAAAATTATACTCCTGGAACCAACCTAAATGTATGATATTTGGCGAGACTTAAAGAATTAATATTATAAACAAGAGTAAGCTAAATGAGTAAATTAATATCTAAAAAGTTTTCTTAGGGCTTTTTGATAACAGAAACAGGTATTGAAAGGTAATTTGTAGTATAATATGAGGCTAAGTGAAACTGTAAAGTATGAATTCATCATATTACTATATAAAAAAATTGTCTTATTTATTTTTTTATGCAAAAAAAAAAAAAAAAAATCATAATAATAACAATTTATTATTTTCTTTTGCATTTAGTCAAATAATATTTTTACTATTCTAATATAGTGAAATTGATTAATGAACTGTCCTCAACTATATAGAAATAAAAATTATTCATATATGAATTGAATGTTTTTAAAATAAAAGTAATTTATTATACAATACCTTTATAATTAAAGAACATATTGTTAAAGCAGAGAAAATTTTTTCTCTTTATTTGTCCTATATAACTGTAATCTTTCAAACACTTGTCATCGAAAATTTTATGTAGCATTTAACGAACAGTATTATTAGTAAACATTTTCTTGAGCAACTATGTTTAAGATCTAAAATCTGAAAATCATATATTTTTAATATAAAACAATTTGAAATTAACTATTTTGTCATAAAAAACTACCAACAAGCATTTTAAAAATCTTTACAGAACTAGATCTACATAATTGTTGAACCAACTTATTTTCAACTTCAACAAACTGATTATCATTTACAATCAGTAAAAGTACTATGAAATTGTTTTCTTCTGCCTCATAAGTTATATTTTCTTTTGTTTGAGATACAGATGAGTTTAACCTGTACTCAATCTGATCCAACTTTTCCACAATAGTTTCCAGTTTCCACGTCATATTTCATTTTTAACACAACTCTAAATATTTTATTCACCATATCTGAAAAACAAAAAAAAATAATTTAACCTAAACATTACTATTATTTATCTATATTTATTATTTTCATGCAATGACATTTAAATTGATTTAAAAAAGACAATTCTGACGGCATCTGATCGGTAAACACATTTTACACATTCTCTGTAGAAAAAATACCCCCAAAATCACATTAAATAGGCTACAAACACATAAAACGTTATTTAGAAACGCCGTAAGTAACGAAGAAAATTAGAACTACTAAGTAAGAACGCCGTATCATACATTTACTAAGCATAAACGCCGTAAATATTTTGATAGATACGACATTTTTGCTTAATATTTCTATGTTCTACCCAAGTAGCGGCGTTATTGCTTAGCAATTCAATTTTTTTTCTGAAGTAACGGCATTGCATATATTAATAGTTTCTAAATTGTTATCTACATTATTATATTATAATATATTAATAGTTTCTAAATTGTTATCTACATTATTATTTGGAAAGTTTATTATTTTGTTGTATGGAATACGTAAAGATAATAATTTTATTTTGTTCTGATTATTATTTGTTAGTATATTCGCAGTCGTAACAGTAATAACATCAAAATAACTTTTATTCATGTAACATATGGATAAAAGTTTTATTTTATTATTTCATTGCATTCCTCGTCAAAAAAACTATAAAGGTGAATATGTATTATACTAAATTAATTGGGATAACAAAAAATAAAGTTATAATAAAATTAAAAAAACAAACATTCATTTTTCTCGAAAATAAGAAATTGAGTTTTACGGCACTTTTGCTTAGCAGGGCAGTATAGTGACCTTAAATAAATATATACTAATAAGAATGATTTATTATAAAGAACGATAGGTTCAGTTTCAAAAGATTATTTTAACATACTACACATCTTTTAGAAGTTACATTTAAAATAATGTATTTCTGTACAAAAATGTTGAATTTTAACCAAATAAATATTCCAAGTTATGCAAAATGAAATTAAAAAAAAATTCAATAAAAAATATATTAAGAGATTCAAACTAATTATACAAATTAATAATGGTATTCAAAGTACAAACACAATAGTTGATCAATAAATCTAAATGAGGTAAATTTATTTCTAGTCTCAACACAAGGGCTTATAGTTTTAACATGCCAACCCAAAAAATAATTAAAATTTATATTTTTGAACATCTCAAAAAGTGAATAAAAAAATATTGAATTTGGTAAACCAGTATGGACATTAACCCACTCATCGTTATTACATATAGTTTCATAAGAAAATGCAACAGACAGTTAATATATTTTACCTTAAAATTCTTCATTTTCTTTCTTAAGAAAATAATTTTCAACTTGTAACACTGTTAAACTTTGAGTTGATGGTAGGTACAGTATGAACAGAAACAGATCTAAAAAATATATACAAATATCATATTATAATTAAATTACTTATAATACCAAACATTGAAACATTAAGTTTTGATTAAGCTATAAAGAGAATGATATAGTAGTAATTATTAAACATTGTAAATTATTTGAAATTGAAACTGCGCTCAAAATGTAGGGTTAACAAGTAAGTATTTAGTAATAATATAAAATGCAATCCATTTATGAGCTGTTTTAAAACAATTTAATATTCTAAGACCACCTGGATCAAGTTTTATTCCTTGAAATCAAATTACCCTTCAAATTATAAATGTAGGTTGTAATGTAAATATTGCATAATAATATACCTAGTCTATTTTATGATTTATTATTTAGATACCTACATAGATAAAATAAGAATAGGTACTTACTTTGAATGAAAATTCAGATCAATGCTCTTTGATATTTCAATTTCTGAACCTCCACTAACTTTGAGATTTCATATCACTAAAAATAGAATAATACTATTTAGGTAGAATAAAACAAAAACAAACATTGTTTTTGAAAAAAAATCTTCATATACATTTATCATAGTTCAGTGCACCTCGTGTATTCATTTCATCTGATGGAATATTTGTAGGTATGATATTGGGCATTGGCTGCTTTTCTTTGATTTCACCGCCTTTTTTCTGGTGATGCAAAGTTAGTTTTGAAATTCTTTTTTAAGTGTTTTCGCAAGTCGGGATCATCAGTCCAAAGCTCATTTTTAAAATGACAACTACATACCACACATCAACGACCACGTTGGTCACTTCGTCTACAATTTTTCAGTACCAAAAAAAAATAAAATATGTTATGTAACACAAATTATAATATGATTAATTAAATCACAATTATTACTCACCTCAGTAATTTTATCCACTTGTAACGAGATTTTGTATCTTTAGGAAACGTAAAAAATGTACAGGTCTCTCTTTGGTTGTGATGATTACACCCAACTGCAGCCCAGCAATAACGCATATTTTAATGAATATTTTGTATACATATAATCATATAAATCATAATATAATAATACCTATATCATTAATGAAAATTTGAAAAGAACGAAAGCCTACGGGCTACGAGACAAATAATTAGTAAAAAAGATATATGTTACCTCACCCTTGGGGAATTAAATTATTTTTGATGTGTGGTTCCAGTGGCATTGTGTATGATTTTTTAATATTTCAAGGCAGTACAACTGAATTAGACCCTAATATACAAAAACATTTTGGTCAAGGTGGGTGTGTTGTCATACAATTTATTGAACGATTAAAAAGAGACAGCAACTTTGTCTATTTTGACAATTATTTTACATCATATAATTTATTATCAGCTCTAGCAGATAAAAAAATATATGCAGCTGGTACAGTACGAATCCCAAGATTTTGCAATCCTCCACTTATAAATGATAAATGCTTATCTAAAATGGGTCGTGGAACATCATATGAAATCACAGGAACAGCACCAAATCAAAAAAATGAAATTGGGCTCATAAAATGGTTCGATAATAAGGGTGTAGTTATCGGCTCAAATTTTATTACATCCGATTAAAAAAGAGAAAAAAAAAAATGTTCTTCTTATTATCTCACTCAATACTAAATATTGATTAACGAAAAAATTGTAACTCAAAAAAATTAATTCCAGGTCTGAAAGGGTTAATAGACTTGTCCAATCATTGATATTGAAATGTCCACACTGCAGATGCATATATAACTAATTACTAAAATATACTGTGTATACTGTATACAAAATGTTATTGGCTTATTAACAGAATTTGCACACTATATTTATCAGAAAGTAATTTTTAATTATAAACTAAATTATTTTTTAACTAATGATAATTATTTTAAAAAATGATGTAAATATTAATTGTAGCAGGAAAGTAGTTAAAAAAATTAAATAATATTCAGTCTTTGAAGTATTTATTTTTTATTTTCTGTTGGTGAACACACTTTGTTTTAAACTTAATTGATAATTAATTAATAATATTATAATTAAATTATCACTCTTTTTCATCACAATTAACATAATAAATTAGTAGTAAGTATTGCAGGAATAACATTTCATAAAATTGCAAAAGCATAACATTAGAACAACAAAATATATAACATATAATTGCCTGTTCCTACCTTAATTAATAAGGTAAAATCTGAGACAAAAATAATATAATAGTTAGCTTCTCCATGAGCTTATTAAATATAGTAACAATAAAAAACAAAATAAGTTCTTAAACTTCTTTTTCAACTTAATTAATAAAAATACCTAACAACTTTTAAATATAATTAAAAAACAATTAAAATATAATAATTGTGAGTGGTTTGTATAAGCAACCAACTCGTTCTCCTGTTTGAGCGTGAACACAGTTTTACTGGGCCATCCAATGGAAGCTGGTTCTTTAATATCTAAAAATATAGATAGGTACCAATTACTCTAAGTAAAGAAAAATACAAATTAAATAATATTAAATTACTCACTAGGATCGGTTATTTTTTTTTTTTGCATCGCTGTAAGGTCATCACATTAATATTATATTTTTTGGCTGCACCTCGTAGTGTCATGACACCATCCATCACTTCTTTCACAGTTTTATCATACACATGTTGGGGTGTATTCCCAAAATCAGTTTTTCTTTTATAATTCCTCACCATTATAACAATCTATAAAGTGAATTCGTAATAAGTATATTTAACTTTTAATAATACTCTATACTATAGAGTGCAAAATGTAGCTGCTAGTAGCTATTTATAAAATTAGATTGATCCTTAGTCATCTATAGTTAAATCACATTTACACAAAACAATTTAAAAAAACTTAAGAATAAACACAGTTAAATTAAATTTATTATTGATAAAAATAAAATCGAGTTTTACTGTTAATATCTAACATTATAACAGTTTACCCCGTAACAGTTGGCCCCGACCGTCCATTTTCAACAATTATTTTTGTTATTACGCAATAATTATTTTGTATAAAAGGATAATTCCAATGAAATATTATTCTGCACAAGATAGTAAGTGTAATGAAATAAAATAAACTTACCTTAAAGAAAAACTCCTAAGGAAAAACTCGACCATTACAAAAGGTTTTTTTTTCGACGTATTTTACATTTTCCAAATTATTTATTAAAATACGTTTGTTATTAAACACTTTGCCCCGTGTAACATTATGCCCCATGCTCCCCTAGACTCTTTTTTGTTAGGTACTCACATAATAAATGATCAAGAATAACAAAATAAGTGTTTATAATAAAACTTTCTCGGCCAACTAAAGTCACTTCATTTGATCTATTTTCACCATGTGGTAATTTTCGTTTTTCATTTTATTCATAGATACTCAGTCCAGATAACTTTTTAGCAGAAATTTCAACAGATTAATTATATAAGATTTAAAATGGTATATAGGTAATGATAAATCATTGCATTCGGAAAAAACGATTCTGTGTAAAATTCAGTGGATAGTTAATTAATTATGTAAATTATAATTTATAACAAGAAAAAGTTTCAAATTGTTTAGCACATACTATTATTGTTGAAGTTAGGACAAAATAACTAACATCGATTATATAACATTCTTTATTACGACGTTTTTAGTCAAATATTGTCGGCAATTTTCCCGATGATTTTTCACTCAAAACCTTGTAAAAATTGTAATTCTTTATTCGCATAACATTTTTGCGCCAAAAAATTCACTACATCTTTTATTAGGTGTGTAAAAAGTTTCATATAAATTGGCTAAATCAATTATTTTTGACACGCGTTTTTTTGGTCCAGTATTTCTATAAGAAAGTGTTTACATACATAAAAAAAAAAAAAAAAACAGATTTGTAAAACCAATACATTTTTCGTTTCACTCAGAATCTAAAAATTTTAGCAAAATTATAATATAAACAAATATCAGCAAAATCATACTATAAAAAAAATATTCAACGTTTTCGAACGTCATGCAAAACTATTTTATGTTCATATAGTAGATACGATGTACACTATTCACGATAAAAGCAATAACGGATCTTACCTTGAGTCTATAAACAAGTTTTCCCCGATTCGATATATTATTTTTCGGTATAATTTAGTTTCGTTATTTTTATTTTCGATATTTTTAATTCGCTATTTTTCAATTCGCTATATTTTTTTTCGCTTTTTTGGCCGGATACCCTACCTGCTATATCGTTTATCGTTTCCCACATTTTTTTAGGATTATTTTGGAGTTTAGATAAAAGATTTTGATAATATATTTGTTTCCTATTTCTAATTAAAGTACCTATTTAGAATATTAACATACTTTTTATATTTTCGTTTTAAATCAGAAACAAATGGACGTCTAAATAATTGTTTGGATAATTTATGTTTATAATTTGTGGAAATAATTAGTCCCTTAGTAATCCAATCTTTATTTTTTTTATGTTTATTAGACATCTTAAATACATGATTAAAGAAGACATACTAATCGTTTCTTCCATTTTATTTAAGAAATTTTGAAAAGATTTATCGATATTAGGTATTTCTGTCAATAATATCATTCCAATTTTTTGTGTAGGTACTTATAAATGAATTAAGAAGTTTTATACTGATTTTAGTTCTTTCTTTATTATGTGAAGTATGATATTCTTCGATATTATTAACAAAGTTTTCAACAAGAACTATTGTTCCAAAATGATCAGTGATTTTACATTTTGGTATAAATGCCTCAATATTATCACTAGTAATATTTTTGGTAAAAATATGATCTAAACAAGAACTGGAATGATTGGTAATACGAGTGCAGTCATTAATACAAGAAATAAAATTATGTTTAGCTATAGTATTAAGATAATCAAAAGAATTATCGGAGTTGATAATATTTATATTTATAGCACCCGCTATAATGTAATAAACATTCGCCTAATACTATAGTCCCCGTTGTTGAAAAAAAAATATGACCTCATATTTTGTAGTCGTTATCCGGGTAGTTTTTTTTTGTTCTTGTTATGGTGTTAGTTGTTGATGGCTTAGGATATGTTTGTTCGGCATCAAAGTGAACAAGCCCGTCGCGCGTATGTGATTTCCCGAATCAATACACATAAATTGCATGTGTGTTGTTTCGTTATCCGGAAGATGACTGTTGATGAAATTGTTGATCTCCGTGATGTATAGTATTCGTGTATTATATTAGGTCCCGATTTTTTTTTTTTATTATTATTATTATTATACATACATATATATATATATATATATATATATATATATATATATATATTTTTTTTTTATAACAATATCACGTCATTACGTCATAAGAAATAGAAGTTTCTTAAACTTAGAGAGAGAGAGAGAAAAAACAAAGGTTAATTTACCTATATTATTTTATCATAGTATGGTTAACATGAAGGATTTCATATAATGTAAAAGTACAATAATAATGGTTGTTTTTAAAAATTTTTTTTTGATTAGAACACCTTTTTTAAAACATTATACATTTTAATTTTAATACCTTTTCTTATAACATATTATGCATTTGGTTTTAATGATTTATCATTAATAGTTTAAAGTTTGCATTTTGACGGAACTCCTTATTTTTACATCAAATTAAACACATAAACGCGTGTAAAAAAATAATTGGTACAGCCGATCTATATGAAACTTCATATAGAATAAGGGAATATGTGCTACATATTATGGTGTAATACAAAACTGAGAATATAAATTTACTATCCACTGAGTATTTTTTTAGTTTTGTATAAAATTAAAAAATGTTCGCTTTTTATCTATAATTTTATGGCTTTTTAAATAGCAAATTCATAATTTCTTACAAATTCTTAAAATCCCACTTAACTCGTGGACTTTCTAAACATGTTATATAGCCTATCATCTATTATAGCCTTCCTCGATAAATGGGCTATCCAACATAAAAATAATTTTTGAATTCGAACCAGTATAGTTCTTGATATTAGCGCGTTCAACCAAACAAACTTTTCTATTTTATATACCTATTAGTCAGGCCCTATTATTTGTAAAATTTCGGACTGCACACTTAATTTTATTTTCACTAGTGTCTTAGAAAAAGGAATATATTATATATATTTAAAATAGTTTAACAACAACGCAATTATATAAAACAACAAAATACTTATCTTTTAATCATTATCAACAAAATTAAATAGCATATAATAATAAATACTTAAACTTCACTTTTTAATAATTAAAATCATAACAAAGCATATTTACTATAAAATATGTAGTTAAAATGAAACTTTATTACTGAACAATGACGGTTCATCACCCTTTAATTTGGCTTCAGGGAAGACGCCTTCGTACCATTCCTGTTGTCTACCCAGAGGATGAACTTTTGAATGCCTATTTTTACTATTTAACCATTTTAATACTGCAGGTTGTGGATCGAATTCAGCTACAACAGGCATATTTATTTTTATATACAATGAATTTTTGATAGTTTCTGGAGATAAAGAAGATCTCTTACAAGTTTTCAATACATTATAATATGATATGATACGTTCAACATCAGCTGAATGTGGCTTGGCAGCTATAATTCGTGCCACAGCAGTACTTAAAGATTTCCAACATTCATTACTTAACAACATTTTCAACATATCCTTAGATATTTTTTTATTTTTAAAGTTTTTAACACATGATACTTCTCTGTAAGAAGTAACAAATTCAACTAATTCAAAATCTGAGCATATTAAACCATGACATTTACTTAATTCTTCATCAGTAGTATGTTCACTTATAGTTGCAAGTGGTTTTAAGAAACTCCATTCCGTAATGTCCAAACGCTCACTAACATAATTTAAAAGGTGTTCAATAATATCATTCCGAATTGCTGAAAATGAACTATCTTCCGAAACATAAAGATTATGGTTCTTTTTCTGTCTTCCCAATTTTGATTTATCAAAGAACTCAATGTCTTTTAATTTTGTAATTGTTTTATTTGAGTTTGGATTAATTTCAGTAATTATTTCTTTTGTGAATAATTCTTCCCAGCCTCCAACTAAAGGTGCATTCCGCAGGTTCTCAATATTCTTTATTAAGCCGTTTCTTCTTTCTTCGACATCAAAAATTAACAAGTCATCACACTGTATTTGTTTTTGAAATCTTGTATAAAGATATCCCAAATCTGTGAGAAAACAAAGTAATTTTAATTTATTAATATCAGTAAGGAATTTATAAATACCATTGGCTTTTGAATCTTTTTCTTCATGGCATTTAATAGTAAAGTATTTTACAAGTATTCTCCAATTCCTCAATATACTGACTAATAAGCTATAAGTAAATTCTGTCCAACGAACATCGAAGTATTTTGGTAGCTGTACATTTTTAGTATTTTCAAAATCTGCTATTTTTTTTAACTCTTTAGTTCTTACGCCTGATTGATGGAAATATGATGATATTGAAGAACAACATAAAATAATTTTAGATACTTCTGGGACATTTTGAGTAAGTTTTTCCCAAGCTAGTGCAGATCTATGAACTGAACACCAAATCTTCATAAGAGGAATTTTTACTAATTCTTGTTGCCGTTCATTTTCAAGTAATGCCCAAAGTCCGCTTTTGTGGCCGACATTTATATTTGCGCCATCCGTAACAAATGATGACACTAAATGTATAACTTCCTTCCAATTTATCAATTGTCCAACTGCAGTTTGAACAGCATCATAATGCCCTAAAGAGCCTTTAGTTTTAGGTTCTTCAAAACCGATAAACATAAGTTCAATATCCCCTTTTTCGGTTACAACTTTGGCCAAAACGTGAATATTATCGATTTGAGAACGATCTACAGACCCGTCACACCTAAGAGAGATAGCCAGACATTTTTTTAATTTGTTTTTTAAATTTATTATATCTGCTTCCACAATACAATTCATTATCTCTCTATAGTTTGAGGGAGAAACATACTGTAAATCTCCTTCGAATGTTTCTAAAAGGGGAACATTTTTGCTTAAATCTAAACGTTGCCTTTTTAAATTCACAACTTCTCTGGATGGCCATGACCAAGCACTTAATGTTCCTCTTTTAGCATCATTAAAAATTGTGCACATAAATTTTCCTATTCTATGAGCAACTTCGCTATTTTGTTTGGATATTAATCTATTAATAGGAGCTAATTTATCAATTTCAGAAGCAGACAATTGAGCAAAATTATTAACAGTAATACATTCTTTATGTTCATTAGATTTTAAATGATTAGCTAAAATATGACTTCTAGGAATTGTTCCTAATTCTGAACATATAGGAGGTAAATGATTTTTCTGTTTACAGTGCATTAAAACAATTTGTGGGTAACGAAAACAAATTTTACATCTAACTAGTCTTCTACCACTTTGAGAAGGAACCTTTTCAAAGTTTAAATTCAAATTCAGATTTTGTTTTTTATTGTTTGGAACATAATTTTTTAGGCTACTTTCAACATCTTGAATTTCTTCATCATCTGTAACAATGTTCAGACTATCACCATTTCCATTCAATTCATCTATCTCTATTATTTTTTTTAAACCAACATTACTATCACAAGAACCAGATGCAGTAGAACCTATCAAAAAAGCACATTAAAATAAATTAATTTTGTTTCGATTTAAAGCATGGGAATTATTCTTGTTAAAACTATATTAAACATATAGCAAAGAAATAAAGCCATTAATCATTCATCAAAAGTTAAGCAAATACAAATTTAATATTTATATTCATCTAAAATAGTTTAGTTTAAAATATGCATAATTTATAAGCATATAAGTATATAACTAAAATATAAATTATATTAAAGACAATAATACGATATGAATTGATAATAACAAAATATTTCTATAAGTAAAGTTAATTATTAAATAGTATAGATAATACTAGTTAGTAGTTAATATCAAGCATAGGCGGTCTCAGGATATTATTGAAGGAAAATATTGTAAATATATAAAGACTAAATCCTACTATAACAGTCAAAACATAAATATATAGGTATTCATATTAATTATACAATGAATATTTAATTCTATTCAACAAAACACTTTTAGTCTGAATGTTATGTTGTTCTTAATTTACATACCTATAATTAATTTATTACATGGCAAGCAACATAGATTTATAATATTAGTAAGAATATACTGATATTATACATTAGTATATTCATATTATATTATCATATATCAATATTATTCATTAATAATATTAATATGAATGCATTATTAGCACTCAAGTAGTCTGAGCCAGTCCATCACTGCATTCAACACTAATACATTGAACACAAATAGTAAGTCCAACATAGAACACATAATAAAACATTAACAAAAAATTATGATGACAATTATTATAATAACAAATCAAAATAATTAATTGATTCAATATAATTAGTGTTAGTTACAAATTAAATGTTTAAATAGATTCAATGAATGTTTAAGCACAGTATAAAACTGAACACAAAAAATAGCCAACACAAACAAAGTAATTTTAAAATTGTGTTTAAATACCTAATGGCTCATTAATAGTTTCTCTTTCAGATTGTTCAGTCATTTTAATCATATGATTAGTATGACTAGTATTGTCACTACTACCACATAAATCTGGATTGTTGTCACCTAAATTAATTAATATAATTAATACATAAGTATACCTACCCTAAATAAAATGAAACAGGTTACTTTGTAAATGTTTTGAAATTGACTCATGAACAGTTTCCTTTTCAGATTGTTCTATCACTTCAATCGTATGACTAGTATTACCACTACTACCACATAAATCTGAATCATTGTCACCTAAATTAATTAATACTATTAATACATTAGTAAAACCTGATTCATAAGTATGAGTTATGATCCAAATAAATCGAAACAGCTTACTCTTTGATTGTTTTGGCTTGAAGAAATCATGTAAAGTTGTCAACCTTTTACATTTGTTTGTATTTTTTGTTGTCATTTTGAATATTTTTAATTGTTATTACTAATTACAAATTATAATTAATTGAATATTTTTAAAATCACACTTACTCAGAAAATATATTATAAAAGTATAAAAACAAAACGCTAATTGACAGTTTATAATATTACTATATGGTTATCACATACCTACAGTATTAACTATTAAAGTATTAAACTAATAATAGTTTATTTACAAAAAATCGAGGACCCGCCTGAAGTTAGTCACGTCAACCCAGTTTTCATTATCAATTATTTCAGAAGTCGGGTTAATACATATTAAACCTAGGTTATAGCATAAAAGCATAAATTAGACCACCAAGGATGCACCGTTGTCATTTTATTTACTATCAACTACAAATATTTTAACTGATAACAATGTTTGAAAATTAATAAAAAGAAATTATAATTCAATATAATTTAAATTAATAAAAAATTTAAAAAATACTGATGTTTCCTAGTAGCTAGCTTATTATTTAATTTTTTTTAAGAGAACCGTAGTGCACTCACGTTAAAATCGTAGTGCACACTTATACGTTCGTGGTGCACATTGTGTGTCGTGGTGCACATAAAAATAGGGCCTGCTATTAGTATAGACATAGATATTAAGATATAGATTATGTTTGAACACAATTAATGGAAAACTAATGTTGTGTACATTTTTACTATATGAAAGTAATTGGGAGTATTGGGACGTTTGAAAAAATTTCGAGTATCAACAAATTAAATGACTATTTGATATTTTTAAATACTTAACTACAATTTGTATTATTTTAAACCTTATATATTAACCATTGATACAATTTTTTGTAATGTTATATCTACGTCCATTGGGTTTGATTTTATTATTTTCAGAATTATCAGCCAACATTACTATGTGTAATGGATGACATGTGCACAGATTTAGTTGATACTAAATTTGGTATCCTGACACACAAATCATGTGCAAAAAAATATAATATCAGGCCCGGAAAAGAGTCTAAAATGTTTGAACGTCATAGAAAGCTATACGACCATGTTCTTCAATCGAAGTCAACATTTTCTATTGTTAGGTGTGACCGGTACCCAGGCGATGGTGATAGTGGAGCTAAGATAATCGCCACATCCGATATTCCTAAAGGTCTGGTCATAAAAGAACTTGCAGGCAATTGATGTACGGTGAAAAATGAGTAGTTTTGGATTAAAGGTCGAAACGATTTTTCAGTGGTACAAACTGCATCGTCAAAACAAATCAGTCGTTTATGGTTGGGACCGGCCGCATACGCAAACCACGACTGCGAAAGCAATTGCCTGATCTATTCTTTAAGCAAAAATTCGGCATGCTTAAGGACAAATAGAAAGATTTTCGCCGGAGAAGAAATTACTATTTTTTACGGAGCAGAATATTTTGGACCACAAAATGAAGATTGTATGTGTGTATCCTGCGAAAAGAAAGGCGAAGGGAAGTTTTTGCGCCAAGAACCATTAACCGACATTGGCCATAATTATAACGTCGATAATACGTTGTATTGTGAACATTGTCCGTTAAAATTTTTGCACAAGTCATGGCTCGCAAGGCATATGCTGAAGCATTATGAAAAAAAATTTATATGCCCAACGTGCAAAAAGGCATTTGCAAGAAGAGATAATTTAAGGGCACACGAAATAACACATGACGCACAACGTGCGTCTTTCAAGTGCAGTTTATGTCCATCGACATTTTGTTGGCCAACTGATGTGAAGAAACACATGGTGGTGCACACCAACAAAATGATAAAATGTCAAAAATGTCCAAAAGCATATAAGTACAAAAGAGACTTGATGTACCATGACAACAAGGTGCATACTGGAAAGGCGCCATTTAAATGTGAAGTTTGTGGGTCAAATTTTCATAGTCCTTCGGAAAGGTTAAAGCATTCCAAACTACGTCATTGAATTATAGTCTTTTTTTTTTTTTTGCAAACATCAAAGAGCCCTTTTCAGGGCTAAAAATCGTCCTTTTCAGGGCGGGTGGATAGGCCTACTGGGGATACCACCTAAAAAAAAACGCGCCGTGTACATAACCTCTTGTGTGGTGTGGAATCATGTACAATATTATAATTATATATTCAAATATTAATGAGGTATTAGTAAATTAACCGGCCAAGTAACACCGGATATTCATAACATAGTCTATCGTTCTTCAATTTTGTTTATTCAATATAAATATTACATTTTAATCATATATAATTATTTTTAGAATATTTGCTGAAGATTATGTAAATAATAACAATATATTCATGATACAATATTGATCTTAAAAGAATATTCAATTGAAGTATACTCATTTTTTATTCTAATTTAATTATAATATGAATATTCAATTCTTATTATTACATTCATATTTTTTATTACTATACATTTTTGAATATCCATTGAATAATCCGAATTCAATAACCATAACAGATATCCAATAAAGAATACTCAATGAATAATATCTACGATCATAATATGAAATGCGTACTCGTCTAATAATAATACATAGGTACATAATTATTTTTTCATTAATATTATTATCACACGTGTTTATTAATTATTTAAAATATGTTTAATTATTCAATGCCCAGTGGTTTGTGAAAAATACGCATCTTACTAACTTTACTGTATTTTATTTAATCATGGAATAAAAGTAATTTGTTCTATGGTATACTGTTCTGGAATTTCCTTTGTTTATAATGCGCGTTCAGTTCTTCATTATCTAATTTCTATCAAATGCTTATTTTGACGACTACTTTATTATATAAAATATATAATAAAAACCTATAATTTACCGTATTTTTCACGTTTTATTAATTTATTTAAATAGTACAACGATTCTTTCCAGTTTCCAGAAGTAAGTTGAATATTATAATTATAATATAATAATTATGTTTAAAATTAAATGTTTAAGATCATTAACTACAACTATTTTTTTAATTATTTAGGTTAAATATGTGACTATCGACCCTAATCATTTGTTAATTTTTAGGAACTCTGTACAAGAGTCAACATTTTTGCTGTATCATTTGCTGAGGTCCAGCTGTGAATGATAATTTAAAAGACTGTACTTAAATAATACCTACTCTTAAGGTAAGTACTTACATTTATTTTAAAACATTCAATAAAATATGTGATATCAATAGATTGCACTCATCATACGTAATTGGACAAACACATTTGTATTACTTTGTGTCACTATTGCAATATGTAGGTAGGTACTTATGAAAGAAAATTTTAATATATATGTAATTTAAAACATAGACATATTATAGATGGACTGCGCGTTCCTACCCCCTCACCATCAATAAATTCAGCCATAATAATACAAACGGAGAAGGTGAAATATCATTGAAAAAAACATTTTTACTGTTTTTATTCTAAGGTATTATTGGGATTTAAAAAAAAAGATAAGATTTGTAAAATGTAAATAATAAATATACCATTTTAATATTTTATTACTTTTCTATGAAATATACCTTAAATCTTAATAGGTATTGTATTATTATTAATTTTTAAATAAAATATTACACTATTAACTACAAAATACAATAACAATTTCAATATTGTTTATAAGTTCTATTACTATACTTAAGATACTAAACTATACACAATAGTGTTAAGAATTTAAAAGTAATTTAATTATTGAATGTATTTTGCAGTGCTCGAAATGGAAAATTTTCTGAACCGGAACTCTTTTTTTAGTATATACCATATTACCATAGAATTACGGTTTAACCCACCAAAATTATAATTCCCTCTTACTGAAATACTAACCTTTTTTTTATACACAATATATGATTACGGGTCGCTGCCACTCAGAAAAATCAAAAACTTTTACAATTGATAAAGAATTTCTGGATAACTTGCGGGTTATGGCACGTTAAAAATACACATACGTATTGTGTAAATATATGCTAAATTACACTATCGGCGGATGCAATTATCGTATAGATTAGCACTAAATTTACTTATGCGTCGTGGCCATTTGACGTTTATTAAATATTTTACGATGAAAAATTCTGCAAAATATTTAAATTTTACAAAAATATGGTGGATAGTAGATACAGTAAAAATTTGTTTGAACCGGAACGGTAAACGAATTTTTTTTACGAACCGGAACACTTAACAATTTTTTGTCGTGAACCGGAACTGCGTTCCGGTGCGTTCCGGTCCATTTCGAGCCCTGGTATTTTGCTGTCAAATTTTAGCCACAATACCAGTGTATAATAATTAATATAATATATAAAATAAGAAGTTATTGATTCCTAAAATGAATAGCTTTTGTAAATACTGCCCGTATTCTTGATACAGGTTCGCTTTTTGTTTTATTTAAATAATGCAATCGTATTGTCATATAAAATTTTAAAGCTAGCCTGATAATTTGTGAAGTATGATGGTTAAGTGGATCTTGGGTTTTGATATGTTCATTCAGACAGTTAAAATAATTTGTAATTTGAATACTAGAAATTGATTTTATTGTTAAAAATTCTATGATGTTTTTTTGAATGTCTATTTTATGTTGAAATGATCTGAAAGTAAATTCTGCAATTTTGCATATTTCCGCTATATTTTTATTTGGTTTTGTTAATGCTCCTCTACTTTTTATGTTGATTAATGATGCATTTTGTTGAATATCCATCTTTAAAGCTGAAATACAAATACTACATTTAATTACTTTTGTAACTTTTTTAGTTACGACACCGGCTATGTACTCAATGACATCATTAATGTATTTATAATTATATAAATTATCAAATTTATTAAACAGCTCGCTATCATTTTTTGTTTCAGCAAAACTAAAGATGTCATCATTATTACAAATGTTATTTGCTTTGTTAGTACTTGGAACATGTAAAATTGAAGTAGAATCTTGTGATGCACAATTAGTTCCAGTTTGTGGCTATTTGACTTAATTCTGTATGTACAATCAATCTTTTATATGCTGCTTCAAATTGCGAGGCTGTTGGATTGTTATTAAATCCTCCACGTGTTCTAATTAATGAAAAAAAACATTTCCAAGTGGTCTTGGGAAGTCTTGTATGTAAGTAAAAAATCAATTTCTTTTGTTTTTATATTTTCTTTAAAAAAATTGCTCACACTAGTTAAACAAATTATCAGCCCTAAAAATCCTGTTTTTCTTTTTGATTCAATTATAGGAATGTGATTAAATTTATTTTCTTTTTTGTTCCATACTTTAGTTTGCAAAGATTTTAAGTATTCAATTGCTGTACTGATTAACTCATCCACAAAAGTCTCTTTATCTAATTTAATTGGTTTTTTGTACTGTTTGCCCCAAAAAGTTCCTCGTATTCAAAAAATCAAAAATATTATTTATCATCCAACAAAAAAATGTGGTTGACTCACTATTCAAAAATTCTTTCAGCCCAATATGTTTAGAATGATCAATAGCATCCGCTACACTGCTACTAAATACTTGGGCCGCTAATTTTACCTTCATTTTTTCTTTATGGTAATTAATGTGTCTGTTCCTGATTTTTGTTGCTAAGTGAAGATCTTTTCCATTTTGTAGTTTTACTAATGACTTAAAAAACTGCCACTTAATTGCATCACCATTTTTGTCAAAAAATACTTTCCAGTCACCAAGTGTGTTCCGGCAAAGTTTAAGCATATGACATGCATCATAAAATATGTGAATATTTTCTTTGGTAATTGGGTGTTTAAAATAAGGTTGACAATTTGAAATATTTAAATTAGCTCCTAATTTAGTAGCCATCATAATATTTGAACTTGCTCCATCAAAAGTTAAAGTTTTAACTTTAGCACCAGTTTGATGAACTGCTTCTAAACATAAATTTACTATATTGGCTTTCTCTTGACCCAATAAGCCATTTGTAAGGAAATATGCTATTGGTATTTTCCAATTAGAGTTGAGTGCAACTAACATGATCACCAGTGCTTCTCTTGCTAAAGGTAAATTATCACAGTCTTCCATCATACCCATGCCAAAATCTATAAATCCTTGATTTTTTTTTGCCGTTAAAATGGATGTCCTCTTTAATACACATTTCATCAAGCATCATAGCACAATGCACATATTAAATTTTTACCACGAGATTTCATTTCATTGTTTTTTAACTCAATTGCTACTAATGATTCTTTTGTAATACCTGGTGAACCATCTACCACTGTATACCATTTTCGAAGTGTGCTCGGATGTGGTAGGCATTTATTAAATTTTTTTCTAACATAGTTATATGCACTTGATGAATAAAAATTAAGAGTTAATGCAAAAGATCTCAATTCAGGTGTAACAGATCTCTGTGTAGTCATATTCAGTTGTTTTAAAATAATTTCTTTTTGGATGTCAGGAAGGGAATCCTATAAATTATAAATTCATTCTTAAACTATAATTATTACTAACTAAAAATATGACAGTTATCCCAGAGTAATAAAATAAACACATAAAAAACACAAACATATAGTTATGAATATAAATATAATTTACGTACAACATAGCATATCACATTAAGAAATATATAAAAATTAAGAACATATAAAGTACATGCAAAACTAAATACAAAAATTATTAATATTATAATTTATATATAAACAAATATTTTTAGAAGTTAAATCACATTTACATTTAAAGCACATACAAAGTGCAAATTCAAAAATATTGGTTAAAATAAAATGTATTAAACTATCAATATTAACGATATAAGTAAACACTAAACATAGAACAACACAATACATTACATTAAAAAATACATATACAACTAAATTACCACATAACATAATAGTAATAATCATGTTTAGGAAATAATACCTTTAACATTGAGTAACATTCATCAGAAATTTTGTTGGTTTTCTGTAAATGTGAAATTAACTGCTCAACATTTTTGATTTTATTTCTCAGGTACTGATTTCGATTTTCTAAGCTCTTTATTCTACGCTTGTACTTATTAAATGTTCTCTGTGAGGTATTTCAATATTTTTTTCTTTTTCTAGGAGTATCTAAATCATTTTCATTAAAGTCTCCAACAAAAGTTTTTCTTTTTCTAGAAAAAATGTCTTAAATCTAAAATGTTTCTTAGTAAAATAAACCTATTAATATTTTTAAAAGTATTACATTCTGGTAACTAATGAACTTGTAAGCAAATTATCTGCCATTCCCAATACTGAAGAAGTGTCTAGAAACAAATAAAATTGTATTATAGTATTTATATTATAATATTTTATAGTCTAATATTATACAATATTTCTTAATAAACTACTTACCGCTGATTGACAGATTATATTTTAAACTAGTACTTGCTTCAGAATATTCTGATGTATTTGAAATACTTTCATTCACTTTTGTATCGTCTGGAAATTAACATATTCATATTTTATAGTCTAATATTATACAATATTTCTTAATAAACTACTTACCGCTGGTTGACAGATTATATTTTAAACTAGTACTTGCTTCAGAATATTCTGATGTATTTGAAATACTTTCATTCACTTTTGTATCGTCTGGAAATTAACATATTCATATTTTATAGTCTAATATTATACAATATTTCTTAATAAACTACTTACCGCTGGTTGACAGATTATATTTTGAACTAGAACTTGCTTCAGAATATTCTGATGTATTTGAAATAGTTTCATTCACTTTTGTAGTGACTGAAAAGTAATTTAAATATACATTTTTAATATTGGTATTATTTTAAATTTTTTAAATTTAGGTAGGTTAGGTTGGTTTACCAATGATTTTATGTCCATCATTTTGTAAATATTTAAAAATATCAATATCACAGTTCTTGGGTAAATCTTCAAATATTTTCATCAATGACTTTCTACTAGCTAAATAACAAATAATAGCTTTAAATTATAATTTAATAGTACTATATAATATGAAAGTAAGGTGTACTTAACTAATAGCTAATTATGTATTATTTAATATTACTTGTTAAAAAAATACTTGGCACAGCATTATCATTTAATTTTATTTTTTTACAGTTCAAGTTGTAATCAGAAGTTTTAAAATGAGCACTACAAATCATTGATGATTTTAAAGGCATGTACGATGGTTATATTTTTTTAATTATGTTCGTCCATTTCATGGCTGTTTGTTCATTACTCGGAAATCTTAAAAACATGTCAAATAGTTAAAATTAATAAAAATTTAAAACATTTTTAACTTACTTATGCATATGAATACCATCCTTGCCAATGTTTCTACAGCTTTTTATAGAACATATATTCACCATTTTACCTCTGTTATACAAAATATCAACAACCGAAACTAATAAACCTAATATAATTCATTTAATAATATTACTTCGAATTAATATCGAATATGTTTTATTATTTCTGAGCTATAATATTACCACAGAATGAAAAAATGTAAGCAAAAAACACGGAAACTCTGATTACAGTAACTGTTAATCACAGTTTTAATCGTACCGAAATCGAATTAGCCCGGCTAAAATATCTGTTATCAGTGATTAAGCTTAATCGGAGACGGTACAACAGTCTGTATCATGGAAGAAAGATGTAGAGATAAACATTTTCCCATGATTATTTACCTTTTACATAAGTTTATTATAGCTGACATGATAAGGGCTAAACGCGCAGTCCATCTATATTATGTCTATGATTTAAAATACCCTAGTAGGTATCTAAATATAAAAAAGAATATTTTGTTTTACCAATTGGATATAAATTTTAGTAATTTAGTAAAGTTTTTATCTTGACAAAGTACCGTTATATTACTATTATAATCATAGTTTGTGTTATTAAGTCTATGAATATTATCTATAGCCGTGATTTAAACTAACATTTGTACATACATGAGATACAAACTGTATATATTTTTTGTAAATAAATTTGATATTATTACTTAGGTTAAAGTTATTAAGCAACTGCAACTAAATCACACTATAACTACTATATTTTAATATTTATACAAAAATGTTTATTATTTCTTGTTATTATAAATGGAAATCTACTTATACTGGCCTAGCATATTATTAATAATTAACACTATTAACAGATGTTTGCTGCCAGCTGGTATGTAGTAAAATTCAGAAATGAAAAAACATAATCGAAGTTATCCCCAGTTAAATGTATGTCAATACAGTTGATTACGATGTAACGCTAGTGTCATGTCAAACGACTGTGTCAACAATAATTAAAACAATGTTCAAATATTTACCGACCGCTATAGATCTAATAATATGCTCAAACAATGAATGTGAATATGCCTCGTTATTACAAAATCCAATCACGAATTTCATTTTTCATACAAAAAATAATAGTTGAGATGCTTTGCAAGAATTTTTGTGTGAAAGATTGTACACAGATTATTTGAATTGCGGTCGACTATCTAAAAATGAAATGCATCCATGCAATGGAGAAAAAACAATTACAACCACAGTGTCACCAATTAATTTGATGATAGAGATATTAAAATGGGAAGGTAAAAGTAAAATTGTATACCTAGATTTAAACATAATATTTACTTATGTTTTTATACTAATTACTATTTTTCTTTTAATATTTAGAAGATGAAAATCAATCAACAGAAGCTGCACCGCAAGTACAGATTCAGCTCAGAGATATCCCAGAAATCCTTAAATACGGAAACATAAGTTATGAGTTGCGGGGAGTGTGTAGTTATCATAAGGGTCATGGCAGGCTATGGACCTCCGTGGGACATTATATAGCTTTTTGTAAAAGGGGGACTAAATGCTGGGAATGCGAATGGTATGATGATTTAAAAAGCAAGTCAGTTCCAGTTAAAGAAAATACAGTGGTATCATGTGAAATGATTATATACATAATTTAAAATAAATAATATTCTGAAGAACTCAAAAATATATTTTGTTTTTGATCAATTAATTTTTAATTAAGAAAATATATTTAAAATGTCTTATACGTATTTTAAGTTTTGATTTTAAATTCAACTGTACAAACAAATTTTACGAAAACAGGTAAATAAAATATTCCCAAATCTAAATCACACTTTAAAATTCTAGATTCAACCCCAAATCTACATTTACATCAAATCTCAATACTATAATCAAAAACCAAATGTCTAACTCAAATCTATAAGAGATAATATCAATACAGTTCATAAAAGTCTTGTACTGTATAAATTAAGATCGTACAATGATTTTAGTACGTACTTAATGCTCACCTAATTGAATAAAAGTAAGAGATATTTAATGAATTTAAGTATGCTTTGAAATAATGTGGGGAAAAACATTTTGGGATTAATATTTGAATTTGGCGAGGATATTTTTCAAATTAATTTTAACTTTTGCAGTACATTTTGATTATAAGTAAGGAAGGGCTGGAGGGTGCCATATAAAACAAATTGGTAGAGTCAAACATTATCCTAATCTCAACTTCCAACTCGATTTATTTATTGATATAAATATAAAATGTTTTAAACAGGAGTTTAAAATAAAATGTTTTAAACATCTCAACCGCCAAAATTTGTTATGTAAAAAATTTTCACTCAGAATATAAAAATGTATCATTAAACATCGAAATTAATACAACAGTATAAATTGTTACAGACTGTACAACACTTGCCAACTCATGGAAAATTTTGAAAATGATGATTTAAATTTGGTCGTACAAACAAATGGTAGAGACAAATTGCAATTTCAAATTTGCAGGGCCGGGCTGGGGTGACGTCACGTCGGCTCTCCCGGGGGTAGTTTTGAAAATTATGGTTTAAATTTGGTCGTACAAATACATACAAATGTCGTACAAACAAATGGTAGAGTCAAATTTCGATTTCGAGTTTGGGGTGGGCTGGTATGAAGTGACGTCAGCCCAACCAGGGGTAGTTTTGAAAATTTAGGGTTGAAAAGTGTCATACAAATTCATACGAATGGCGTACAAACGAATGATGGTGAGAAATTCCAAATTCCGTTTGGGGGTGGGCTGGCGTGACGTTACACCAGCCCACCCACTTTATTCTATTTATAACTTTAGAACCAAGGTCATACAAATGGGGAAAATGGTCATACAAATGCATACAAATGGCATACTAAAGGTCCAACCTGAATATAGTTCATATCCAATATGAAAAATCATCAATTTTACATATGGTGTGGGCTGGTGAGACGTCACGCCAGCCCACCCCCAAACGGAATTTGGAATTTCTCACCATCATTCGTTTGTACGCCATTTGTATGAATTTGTATGACACTTTTCAACCCTAAATTTTCAAAACTACCACTGGGCGTACGTCGATTGCTGCTTTTCTTCGGCTAACTCACTCTCCAAACCCTCAATTTTTTCATTGAGCGTTGAGATTGTTAGCTGCTGTTTATCGACGAGTTCTTCAAGCCCCTACAGTCTGTTCAGTATCTGCTCCATGAAGACGATGTTCTGGTCTTCCTTCTCGGAGTCGAACTCCGTGGTTGGTGTATTCGGTATCAATGTCGTTTCAATATTTGATATCTGACTTGATAATAAGTCGGACACCTCGAACTTTATTGACCTTGGGTCCACACACTGCTCGGTCCGAATCTACTCTTCTAAAATTAAAAGCATATCGGCCTTGGACCCCCCCGGTTTCAATGCCACGATTTGACAACTCCCTCTTTATCTCGGTTGTATTTAACTCACTAATGAACTTCGTTACCATTGTGATTAAACTTATTATACAACTACGCCCAGTCTAGAATAAAAACCAAGATAAGATATGATGGGACGGTCGCTGGCACTGACGTGCTATCCAATCTGTTTATAGCTTAAAACCACGTTTAACTATACAGGGACTTAACTAAAATTCGCGATTTTTCGCCGAAAATTCACCCTTAGATATGGACAAGCGCCTAACTTAAATTTAAACAAAAATTTTTTTAAGGAACCGGTAAAATCCATCAGGACACCTGTGTAGGTTCTTACAACCTGATGAGCGCTAATTTAAATTAAAATTTTAAAAACAAAATTGTCTGCTCTTTTAAATTACCACTTACCTTTCTCCTATTTCGACTGCGCCAATTGTATTGTCCGGTGTAGAGAGGTATGACACCACAAATTTAATAATGCGAAAACATTGAAACACTTGAAAGAATATTTAACTAAATAATTAAATGCTCGACAACATACGTGCCGTATGGCTTGTTGAGCGTCACTGCCTTTTCCGGCGGTGCTGCCAGCCGGCGGCCAAAGGCGCGAAAACCGGTCATCGGGCTCGACTCGCGGACTTAGATACAAGACGGTCGCGATCGTCGGATACCCGACCGCGACAAAGTCGTATTAGGAGCCCATCACGGTGATTTGGTTAGTCATGGTAAAACTGCGAAACACATACAAAAAGCCAATTGTTTATTTGTAACAAAACAACCAAAATTAAACACTTTCGGTAATATATGTGTATTTATTTTTTTTCATTTATTCCATTTTATAAATAAATACTGTTAAATTATTACTTAAATTTGTTTAGTACCTATAGTCTATACTTAGTAATATTTTATGCAAATTAAATTTTCTATTATTTGATAAATATTGCTAGTGATTTTAAAACGTATAGTAAAATAATTTATTCTCAAACCTAAATAAATATTCAAAGTATGTTGTATATATTTTAATTTTATTTTTATATTTTCATAGGTATATCTAGATTCTAGAATATCAAAAGATAGTAAAATATGCAATCTCAAATTAGCTGTTTACATTGCGTCACACACCTCTATAAGGAGTATAGATCACCTTGGTGAGCTCTTAAAAGTTTTTGGGAAAGGATCAATTTTAGAAAATTTGCGCTTACATCGTACTAAATGTTCCAAATTGATTTTGAATGTTTTATCACCTGCTCTCATTGAACAGCTTGTTTTAGATCTTGGTGATGGTGGATACTCCCTTATCGTTGATGAATCTACAGATTTTCTGTTTGTAAATATATGGCATATTGCATAAGATATTACAGTTCATCTTTAAAAAGAATAACTAATGAATTTTTAGGCTTGGTACTTATAGAACGTGCAACAGCTGAAGCACTGAAAAATCGCACATTAGAATTTCTTGAAACTCATAAAATACAACCGAAACATTTGATTGGTCTTGGTGTTGATGGGACAAGTAATTTGTGTGGTAAAAACCATTCTTTATTCAGCCTGCTTCGAGAAATTTCACCAAAACTTCAGTTTATCACATGTGTATGTCATTCTTTACACACTTGCTCCTCTTCTGATAAATTGCCAGACCAAGTTGAATATTTATTTCGTGAATCTATTGCTTGGTTTTCTCACGGTCCCCTAAGACAAATGGAATATAGTAGACTGTACAAACAATCAATGGTGATGGAAGTAAACAAAGTAAACTTATTAAGTTATGTGCAACAAGATGGTTAGTATATTATAACGGTATAAAAACAGTTTTAGAGCAATGGCTCGAATTGAAAAGTTGTTTTGAAATGGCGTCTTTATAAGAAAAATGTTATAGTGCCAAAATATTAGCTGGAATGTTTAAAGATGACTCTAATTTACTATACGTAACATTTTAAAACATTTTTAATTTGCTATTTCAATCCAAACATGCTGACTTAACAAAAGTCTACCAAGACCTAAAGCACCTATTGATGTCAATAGCAAAACGTGTAATTAAGCCTAACTTTTTGCGACATGATGACTCACAAATGCTTTTTGCTAAGAAGATAAAGATAAAGTATCTGACGCTTTGAATAACGGCCAAGCTATTTTACTTATAGATGCTGTAGACTTTTACAATGCTTGCAGAAAAACACACAATAGATCCTAAATTGCTTAATGTTGTAAAAAGTAACTGTGCAAATTTTTTGCTTTGCCTTTGTGCAGAATTAGTCAAGAGGTTACCTAACAATGTAAAATGTATGCAACAGCTTAAAAGTGTTAATCCTGTGATGGTGTTTTCTGCCATACCACCTGCATTTTCAGAATTACCAATAGAGTTTAATACATTAAATAGAGTTTAACACATTTAATATTTTTTTATTCTTTTGACATTTTTAATAATTTAAATAAATATATTTTCAGAAGATGATGCTGATTTAGAATTAGTGGAAACACAGTGGCGTAAACTAACGACTTTAAAATATTCAGATATGATGTGCAATTCAACCATTTTAATCGAAGACATTGATTCTGTTACATTTTGGGTTAATGTACTTCATGTAAAAGACTCTGGTGGAAATTATGCTTTTAAAGAAATAGCTGAATTTGTTTTAAGACTTCTGTCGTTACCTTTGGCGAATTCTACGGTAGAGAGAGTATATTTAAGTATAATGAACGTTGTTAAATCTAAGTCTGGAATTGTATGCAATTCTCCACTTTAGAAGCCATTTTGAGAATTCTACTTCATTTAAGTGTGAGTTATTAATGAAAAATCAAATACATATTAATTTAGTTTTTAGTCACGGAAAATTTGTTGTCGAGATTTTGAACCATTGGATTTTTTGATGCTTTAAAAGTTCACCTCACAGATGTATGATGAACCACCTTTAAGTTCAATTTATATTCCTCTAAACACAGGTTCGGAAACTGATGTAGACAATATAGTAGATTAAGTTAATTTCATGATGAGTATTGAAGAAGTATAATTACTTAATACATATATTAAAAATATATAAACTGGCTAAAAAGGTATATTAGAATAAAAGTTATAATTAATGTATACTGTTTTAAAATGTATGTACAGTGAAAACTCTTCATAACGAATCTGAAGGGACCAAGAGATTTCTTTCGTTATAGAGAGGATTTAAAAATACAAAACTTTAATTATTTATGTATGAAGGGTATGTACCCACGTAATATTATATATCAAACACATAATTATTTTTACATTATATTATATATATTTACGTATTATATTAAATTATTATTATTATTATACATACTTATTAAATATAATTTAATTTTTATACCAGACATATTTATACTTTATTTAAAATAGTCTGTCATCTTAGTTTGGACTTTTTTATTTTTCCAATACTATTTTTGTATTTTTCTATGAATTTCTCCCATGTTTTGGATAACTTTGGATCATCTTCATGAAACAATAAGTACTTTTCTAATAATTTAGCCGCATCAAGTGCTTGTTAAATACTTGGTATTACGATTTCGTCAGGTTGTGCTTCCTCTTCATCTTCCTTTTGCTCCTCCTCGCTTTTTGTCACTGCATTTAGAATTCCTTCATCAATTAACGATACTTTTGTAACTAGGTTCTCGTCTATGTCTACATAGTTTTGTAGGTCCTCAGGAGTAAAAGTATGCGGTTTATTGAATTGGGTTATCCACTCACTCAGTGTATCATCTTCTTTCTCAAATTGTTCTATTTCTTCTTCAGCATTGGCAAAACTTCGAAGTCCAGCATGACGAAAAGAATGCCGTATAGTTTCTGCTGTTACCTCTTCCCAGGCTTTACTTATGAAGTTCACCGCATCAAGCATATTGATAGAGGCATTGACATCAGATTCGATAATTTCCATTAATATTTTCTTTCTATAGACCATGAGCGGTAAGACTACTAGCGCTGTGGGTGGACTATTCACGAAGTTCTTACATGATACCGTAGATATCAACATAGGTACCGGACAACGTTATTTGGAATTTACATTTAACAATTTAACACCGAAATTTGAATTAAGTTTATAATTTTAAAACTGTTACTGCATTCTATTGAATTTAATTATCTAAAATACTTATTTTTAATTCATTTATTTATACAAATAGATTACCTTAATATTGTATTGTTATGATGAATAAAAATAAAAAGTCGAACCAAATTTGTTGTGTAGTAAATTGCAATAATACATATGCGAATACTACTAATGTAATTTTTTACAATTTTCCTAATCGAGCATATCAAAAAGAACTGAAGTCTAAATAAAGTGAAAGCTGTAAATCGACTTGAGTATGTATTTATTTATCTAAATAAACACTGTAAATTATATAATTATATGTAACCATTTTTTATTTATTATTAGTCAGAATGGTAAACTGTGGCAGCCTAATCTCCGCAGTGTGATATGTAGCAATCATTTCATCGGAAATAAACGTTCAAATGATCCTAGAAGCCCTTCTTCCATACCTTCAATATTTCCAAATGTTTACAAGAAAAAGAAGACTGATTCTATACAAGCAGATGATAGATATAAAAGAAAGTTATGTAGGGATATGCAAAGCACTTCTTTTCTAGAAGAACAACAATCTTCAGTTAGTTTGGTAGAAAATATAAGCATTACACAATTTGTTACTGTAGGTACTAAAATTACTTTTAATAATTCTGATAATCAAAACTTTATTTTTTCTTGTACATATGATGGAAATATTGTTTCGACACAAGCATGCATTCCTTTCTCTTCAAACTATTTAGATATAAATAAACCAATATCTTTTGACAAAACTTGTGGTGTAGACTCTGGGAAAGGTTTGTCTTGTTTGTCATGTGAGGCATTTCATGGTTTTGAGTCTATTAAAAATGAAGCTTGTTTAAAAGATATAACTGGGATTACTTATTCAATGTTTGATATTTTAATTAAGTTAATGCCATATTCTAATAGTTCTGTACTTTCCAATGAAAACACTTTGTTAATATTCTTAATGAAATTAAAGCTTGGTTTAACGTATAAAGCGTTAGCTGTACTTTTTGGAATACATCGTACTACAGTATCAAGAATATTTACAGACACTCTTACTATTTTAAGTGCTAAAACCACCAATTTAATATTCTGGCCTAGTAAGAGAACTATTACTTCATTGCTCCCCGAAGCATTTAAAAAAAACTATCCATCTTGTAGATGTATAATTGAATGTACTGAGATAAAAGTACAACAACCTAATACAATTGAGCAAAGGGTTTATTTATATTCTAAGTACAAAGGATGCTATACAGTTAAATTTTTAGTTGTTATTACACCAAATGGTATGATTAGTTTTATATCCAAGTGTTATGGTGGTAGAACCAGTGATTTTTTTATAAAAAATGATAGTGGTTTCTTCAATTTGCTGGAATGCGGAGATGAAGTCCTCGCAGACAAAGGATTCCCCGGGATAAAAACCAATTGTAAAAATGCTATTGTAGTAATGCCACCATTTTTACATAATGGTAAATTTACAGAAGCTGAAGTTTTAGAAACTTACAATATAGCAAGTGTTAGAATTCATATTGAGAGATTATTTGCTAGGTTAAAGATGTATGGCATACTTAATAAAATAACTATAGACCTACCATTTATTGATAATATTGTTCATATGTGCTGTGTCCTTACCAACATGCAATCTCCAATTATAAAACAATAATTTATAGTATTAAAGGTTCTTTATTGATTTAAAAAAAAGTCAACATTGATCTAATTTATTTTTATCTGTTTAATTTATAGAAACTTAATATTCAGTATACATTTTGTATTCAAAAATTTGGAAAAAAAAATAGTAAGTGTATATTAAATTTTAATGTAAATCATACTAGTTCACTTATTAATAGCTTTTTTAAAGTAAATATTAATTAGTATAATAAATGTGATAAAATATTTAAGTGTTATAATTTATAAGTAATATGTGAAAATAAAGAAATATTAGTAATTTATATCATGAATATTGATTAATTAACTGGCACAAACTCGTAAATAAAATGTATAGTAGAAATATTCTAATTTATTTATAGTATTAAATAAAAAATGTTCATTCTTGTTAACTGTCAATAATAGAGGTTTAATGGAGTTGTAAATATACAAATCACATGAATTCAGTCCTGTAGTGAACATCAGTACCTACTTGGCATTGTGTATAATACATGTGGCTTTCTTTAAGACATACTTTTCCATCAATCACTTTTAAATAATTTATGTTAGGTATATTAGTAAGTGGATCAATAATTTCTTTGTCTTTACAAGATATTGGGCATTTAATTTCTAATACTTTTTCTGGTTTATCATTAACTATTACTATACCATCAGGTGTTGCACATAGCCAAGGTTTTTCTAAATGTATAACTAAACCACATTTAATTACAGGTAAATTCACCATCTTACAATAAGCTACAAATGCTTCATTTTCAGTTTGTGTGCCATATGTTGCATTTATTGCAGCTTTTCCTATTAATGGTTTGCTACTGAATAAACTTTTTGCAAGAGCCTGCTGTTTTTCATCACTTAAGGTTTTTGAAGTTTTAATCTTATGAGCCTTATTACTGGCTGATATTCTTACTTTTCTATTATCTAGCCAAAATTTACCAGACTGATCCAAAGTTTTATTAAAAATATATTTCATATTTTCTTCAGAGACAACAATGTGCTTAAAGAAAAATTCTGTTAATTTAAAGTCAAGAGGAAAATAACATGTCTGATTTCCTAAATAACAATTATTTTTAAATAGTTTTTGTTTGGTTATAATAGTATTCATGTATGAATTATAAAAATCTAAATTCATTGTTTCTTCAACATTATTGATAATACATTTTAATACTTCTTCACACACACTTTCTTCTTGTTTTTGAGTTTCAACTTTCATGTTATAACTTAATGGACAGTGAAGTAACAACAGGTTAGTATTTTTGATAAAATAATTTGTATCAACTGTGGCTACATCTAAACGCGTTTTTTTTGGAGGAAATAAATCTGAAATCTTTTTAGCCTTTTTTGTTTTGGATAAAGTTTGCTCATTATTAATATAATAGAAAAGAGCACCAATATGTTTACACTTTTCACTAGTCCCAGCAGCACATTCACAACTAGCACTTTGAATTAACCTTGAGTCACACAGCTATTAAAATTTAAAATAAGTAAGTACAATTCAGAATTTACGTACCTACATCATATAATTACAGAACTTACTTCAATTTTTACATTGTAGGGTGCAAGAGTAACAGAGGCTTGCCCAATTACTTGTCCACTTATTAAACATGGACCCTGAATGGTTTTAACCTCTTTTACATGTGTTACATGTCCACTTTTTACTAAATTTAAGGCCTTATCTTTATTATAAGTATTATTGGAAAAAATACTTTGAAAACCATAATATATAATTAAATCACTCATAATGTTTTTTAAGAACTGCAACAATGACCATTTAATTATTTGAATTTAAAAAAATTATTAAATTTCAGAAATATTATCTATTATCTATAATCTATTGTAGTTTGTAATATTTTGTAAACAAAAACAGTTAAATATCAGGTTGTTTGATAAAAATAGTTGTGTAAATAGGTCCTAAACAAATTACAAAATCATTAAAAACTATTATCAACATGATTAAGTTATAAATATAGGTACATGTAAAATAATTTATATTTTACGAGGTTTGATCACAAAATACCCGGACTGTGTTAATAACATTTATATCAATTAAGACAACGAGACCCCGATAATGTCATTCGATAAAATAACTTCTAACGAAGATTTGAGTTTTGGTTTGAAATCAATAACAATATTTATTTATATTTTATGGCATTTTTACGAAAACATGTTTCAGTCATATGGCGAATTTCGCAACAGAAGAACAACGCGTGTGCGTGACATTTTGTTTTAAATTAGGAAAAATTGATAGTGAAACTTTTGGACTTTTGCGGCTAGCTTTTAGAGATGATGTCCTATCTCGGAAAACATGTTTTGAGTGGTTTAAACGGTTTAAGGATGGTGGAACATCCGTTAAGGATAACGAACGACCTTGTGGACCATTGACCAGTCCGACAAATGAAACTGTTCTTGTTCGTGATATTACTCGAAATAATCGTCGCTTAACTGTCAAAGAAGTTGCAGAAGACGTCGGAATATCTTATGGCATTTTCATTTAGAAGTCATGAAAATATTACGAGAAAATGTTAGGAAAAAAGTCCAGAAAGATGGAAAAGTGGTTCTGGATGTTGCATCACAATAACGTCCCCATTTACACCTCATTGCTCATTCGTCAGTTCTTAGTGAAAAATCAGACTTCAGTAGTTCCACAACCACCATTCTCATCCTACCTGTCTCCGAGAACCTTTTTTTTGTTTCCGAAGTTAAAACCTACACTCGAAGTGCGTAATTTTCAAACAATTGACGACATTAAACAAAATACGGAAATCGATCTTAAGGACATTCCAATTAGTGCCTACCAGGAACGTTTTCAAGAGTGGATAAGAAGATGACACCACCAGTGTATTGCTTCCCAAAGAGATCTTTTTGTAGGTGGTAATACGTATTTAGAAAACTATTGTGTTAATACAATTTTATTTGAAAAATCCGGGTATTTTTTGATCACACCTCGTACTCATTGAGATTAATTAATATGTACCTACATATACTTATAACTATGGTTTATAATTTATAATATATCTCGATGAAGTTACTCAACGTATAAGTATCATCATTGATTATAAAATATAAATACTAGGTAGTATTTATAATCAATGGTACCATGTAAGAACTTCGCCGCTAGTCCATCGGCTGTAAGATACAAGTTGTGTTAGCTGGGAAAAATATCATTTCAGTAGTATATAAATGGGGCTTCTGAATCCATATTTTAGGCTTTTTTTTTTTAACCGTGAATTCCGTGGATAAAATTAAAAAAATTGGCTTCTTTTTAAAAGTTGATTTGGCTTCTTTTTGAAAAAATTTTTTAACCGTGAATTTGCTGGATAAAGTTATAATATTTGGCTTCTTTTTAAAAGTCGATTTGGCTTCTTTTTAAAAAGTATATTCTTAGTGAAAATCCCACCATTTTATAAGTCTTAATTTTTTATTTTTTTGAAAAATATTTTTATTTCTGAATATAATATCTTATTTTCTAAATAAATAACTATTGAAAATCAATTTTTGAAATATTGTTTTTATTATAATAATTCATATAAAATAAGACATACAATTTTAATAATTTTAAACAAGTTTTCTAACTTCTCTAGTAAAAGGTACATATTTAATAATACGATCATGAATTAACAAACAATATGCTGTTACATCAGTAAGATTTTCTAAAGCCTCTATTTCTATTCTTACATCAATAGTTGATGCTGTACTTGTATCACTCTGTTTTGAAGTATCTATAACTATGATTGGTGCTTGTGATAAAAATGTAGACGGACTTAAAATTGGATTACGATCTTTGTTTTCGTAATATGAATCTTGGAATGAAGTATACATGTTATATAACGTCGCAAAACCATTTTTTTTTTAAATCTAGATTTAAATTATCATATGGATAAATGTGTGAATTTAGAAAAACTTTTACGTTTACAAAATCACAATGGTCGAACATACTACAGTCTTTCTCAAAAGAATTTTTTCTACTTTTTTGTAATCCTATAATAACAAAACGCGGTTTTTCCAATTTTGATGCTGTTTTTAGATTCCAAACTACGCTTTTAGTATTCCCTAGTTCTGGATATTCATATGTTTCAAAAGATCTAAAAGGAATAAATAAACTTTTTTCTTTTTCTACAATTTTCATTATTTTTAGTCGTTCTGAATCATCTATACCAGTGTTTCCCAACTTCTTTTACTCGCGGAACCTTTGCAGAAGCTTGAACTTTTTGTGGAACCCCCATATTTTTCTGTAGTTGTAATGCTGACATAAGTTTTTTACACTTAAATGAGAGGATTGTCGGATACTTCCGGCACCAGGTTTTCGCGGAACCCTTGGCGCCGGCTCACGGAACCCTTAGGTTCCGCGGAACACCAGTTGGGAAACACTGATCTATACTAATAGGTATGTGGAATTTTCCAAGTTACCTTTTGAAGAGTAATAGAACCAGCAGTTGCAGGTACATCGGTTTTAGACATTAAAAAATGTTTATCATTATTATTTCTGGTTAAAATCAATTCGATTCGACAATTTATTAAAATTTTAGTAAAGTCTTCAAAAAAACCCAACCAATATTTTAATGGAATACAAGCTGTAAATTCTCCTTTCTCATTTGTTATACAAGTATTATTTTTAAAATTCCAACCAGCGTTTTCGTAACAATAGTAATTATCCGGTCTACACGATAAAAAATATCCTTTTAACGAACTTGCAATACCGAAAAGCCGAGTTCCATCAACCTCAACCCCATTAATTTCTAACCGTGCCTGATCAAAAAAATAAGATATAGCATTGTTACAAAGTTTAACTTTTTTTGGATCTTCTATTTTTCCTTCGATAAAAATAAAGCTGTCGTGAAGAAACGGATATACATCTGTTTGTTGGACCGATATTCGTATTTTAGTTATTTTCGAGTCCATCACATAATGTGAATCAACATCTAAAATATTACTTTCTGGCATTTTAAGTACTAATATATCCTAAGTTTTTCATAATGTTCTTACTCCGAACCGTTAAATTCTGAATTGGTTTGTTTTTTATTTTATTATTATTTTTTAATGTTGAAGTCTTGAATTCTTTTTTAAGACTAAATAATTTTTCATAATGTAATGGATTTATATTATTAAATTTTAAACCCATTTCAAAAACCACATCGTTTAATATGTAAAATAATTGATACTTTATCTCCTAAATTATGAATTGGTATATAGTCTTGATCTAATAAAGTTATATTTATAGAATCTATGATATTTGTTGTTAAAGGATAATAAATTAAGTTATTCGGTTTTTCAATTAATTTTCTTCCTATATTTACGTCTGGAGAAAATTCATAAATAGCATGCGATGACTTTCCATTGTGAAATGATCCTTTTGCTATATTACACATAACTTTTATAGTATTCACAGAAATTATGTTCAAAATGTTCGATGATACATGTAATTTATTTGGTTCTAATACAATTTTTTCAAACCCTAAAACTGATGATAGACTATTTTTTATATTAAAATCTATTTTATAATTACTAAGAATATTACACTTTAAATTCTTACTATCAATCCATAGATCAAACACTATATCTACATTTAATTCTTTATTAATTTTTTTGATTTCATTTAAAATATATTGAGATATATCCACAAATTCGTAACAACCATATTCCAGTTCAATTGATTTATTGTATGTATTGAATCCTTTTTCTATTATTATTACTACTTGGTTGTTAGATTCGTTAATGTTAGGAAAAGTATTATACGTTTGTAGACTTGATAGAGCAATTTCAGAGTTTTCATATACATTTATCGGTGGAAAATAAGTTGAGTATAACGATGTTTTATAGTCTGTTAAGCTTAAAGTAACTGATTCATACATTGTAAAAGATCACCAAAACTATCAAAATATACAATTTGATTATGATTTTTATGATATGCTACCCAATGAGTTCCTTTACCTTTTAAGGTATCTAAATTTAACACCGCGCACTCAATTTCTAACGGTTTTTTAGGTAAGTTATCTCGTGAAAAGACTCCGCGGAAATGTTTAATTTTCAACTTGTCCACATATTTTATAATATCTTCACTGGTAAGAGCTCTGTCAGGTAACGCTAATTTTTCCTCGTTTTTTTTTTGTTTTTTACTCCTGAACCTTCTCTATTTAAATACAAACCTTTTCCTATATTATTGTTTAAATATAAACCATTACCTTTTTTAACTGCATTATATACTCTTGATGCACCAGAGGCTAAACTTTCTAGTGCTGATAACCCTGCAAATATTGGTATAAGTGGTAAAACGCCGCCTACCTGATTTGGACATGGAATAAATCTTTCACCGTTTTTTCTTGATTTCCTCTTTTTTTTCTTTGCTAATATATATTTTTTATTATTACGCTTATTACCCATACCGATTTTTCTCTTAGTTTTCATAGCGTTTACTATTGCGTATGCAACAAGTTTTTCCTTTTTAGAACTATCGGCAGCTTTAACTCTTTGCCAAGCTTGATCTTCTAATAACTTGTCGGCTTTATGTCTAATATCTAAGTTATTACTGTTTTCATAAGCAATATCATGTGTTCTACAAGCAGAATCTAATGGATTGATTCCTTTATCCCCACGATCCAATCTCTTTTTTAAATTGGTACCGGGTCCACAAAATTGATACCCAGGGACGTGCGCTTCAAATGGAAGTCTATTTATAACAGTGTTTAAAAGTCCTTTACCGGTCTTAACATTTTTTAGCTTAAAAGTTGAACACATTATTTATAACTGGTTTTATGTTTTAAAATTACATAGTATTTATATTAAAAATGAAATTAATCGAGCAAAAAGATAAATTAAACATTAAAAACGTAGATGCACAAATCATTAAAAGACCGTCAAGACATATTAGACAGTATTTGCGGAATACTTGTAGGACCTTCAGGATCCGGAAAAACAAATGTTATGTTTAATCTTATAACTCATAGAAATGGTGTAAAATTTGAAAACATTTATTTATACTCCAAAACACCAAATCAAGAAAAATATATGTTATTGAAAAATGTGATAGATAGTGTTAAAGGTATCAATTTTTACACATTTACAAATGCAGATCAAGATATAAAACCTAGTTTAGTTAAAAAAAATTCAATTTTTATATTCGATGATGTAATTTGTGATAATCAAACACCTATTCGTGATTACTCTAGTATGGGAAGACATTCTGGTGTGCAAATTCTATTTTTTACTTAGCTCAAACATATTCAAAAATACCTAAACAATTAGTAAGAGACAACACAAATTTTTTAATAATATTCAAGCAAGATGATAAAAATCTGCGACATATATTCGACGATCATTGTTCCTCAGATATAGATTTTATAGAGTTTCGTAAAATGTGTCATCTATGTTGGATCCGTGAAGATTACGGATTTATAGTAATTGATAAAACTCGTGAAATGGATCAAGGAAGATACAGATGTGGTTTCCATACATTTATAAAAATTAATTAAAATATATGTTTAAATATGAAAGTATTTTTGGTTTTGACTACATTTGACTAACTGTGTACAAACATTCAACATTGAATTATTTCTACTTAAAATGAGTGAAAAAAAAGTTTTATCGAATAATTTAATATCATGTCAGAAAAATATAAAACGTAAAGTTTTAGACATGAAAATAGGTGTTATAGATTCTAACAATTATTTTCGTGAAACTTTTAAACCGATAACTGATCCACTTAATACATTTATAGAAAAAACAAATATGAATAACGAACCAGCATTTCAAAATATCAATACTGATGAATATAGTAATGAAGAAAATAATGTATCATCAGACTTTGAACATTTTTTAAATGCTTCTCCTCAAAGTAGGACTTATGACAAATCGTTTGGTTTACATTATGATGAAAAAGATGAACAACTTAAAACATCAAATTATCCTGTAACTATCATTAACAATAATTTAAAGGTTTTGGATAAGAGTTACCTGTGGACTCGGGGTCTTTGGTCTTTATTGTGTGAAAAAAATCCGTTAAATTATAAATACGATGACTATGAAGCATATTATAACATTTTAAAATCTACTAAAGTTCACCTTAAGTCAGATGGTAAACCTAAAGCTAATAGTGCTAATAAATGGATTAATATGGTTAAGCCTTTATATGAACGCATAAGAAAAGAATTAAATTATTTAAATAACAAAAATATAATGCCGAATATGGAAGATTCTGATAATATAAATGAAATAAAAAAACGAAGTAAACCTTTAATCAGTCCAACACTTCAAAACTTTAAGTACTTAATGTCTAACGATAAATTAAACGTTAGTAAATCTCTTAACGACTTATCACTAGAAAATAGTTCATTACATTCTATAGAAGAATTACGAAATAGCTCGGACTTAATAGATTTCGGGAAAACGTTACAATCTGATCAAATAGGTTCGAGTCTATATAAAGACGTAATACCTAACACACAGATAGTTTATTATGACGATCCGAATGAATTAGTTATGAGATTAAACCTTTTAATATCTTCTCAAAATGCTGGCAATACAGGTGTTAATAATGAAATTATATCTATTCTAGAAGAATTACGTGAGAGGAAACTTATTGTATAAAGAAAAAAATTAAAGAAATTTTTAATTAAAAAAGATATTCAGATAAAAATTATATAGTGTCAAATACAGAAAAAAGTATTCCTCACATAAATATAAGTAAGTCTGATGATATATACACAGATGAACGAAAAAAACGAAGTAAATCTTTAAGCAGTCCAACACTTCAAAACAAAAAAATTAAGTATTCACAGTCTAGTGACACATTTAACAGTAGTAAATCTGGTACTTTTCTGTTATCCCTACTACCGCGACTCTCATTTCTGTTATCTCGACTACCTCGCCGATGCCGCGACTACCCAATTATGTTATCTCGACTACTATAGTCTATAGTACATGTACTATCCAGATAGTTTCGTATTTTAATACATAGTACACGTCATGAATTGCCATTTATTTAATAATGTTTATTATCACAGTATTGGAGAGTTATAGTATAAAATATAAAATCATCAAAATTATCACAAAACGTCAAATTACAAACTCTAAAATTATCACAGCAGTGGAAAGTTATAGTATAACATATATAAAATCATCAAAATTATCACAAAACGTCAAATTAAAAACTCTAAAATTATCACAGCAGTGGAAAGTTATAGTATAACATATATAAAATCATCAAAATTATCACAAAACGTCAAATTACAAACTCTAAAATTATCACAGCAGTGGAAAGTTATAGTATAACATATATAAAATCATCAAAATTATCACAAAACGTCAAATTAAAAATTCTAAAATTATCACAGCAGTGGAAAGTTATTTTATTTTTGGTGGCCAATTTTCGGAAATATTTTTCAATATGTTATCGAATGGTTCTCCTTCAATGTTTTGTCTCCACATAAACTCCACCAGATATGACTCCAAATGATGGCGTCTGGTTCCTCTATGCTTTTTATTTCTCCATTTAGCGGAGCCCCAAACACGTTCAATATGCTGAGTATGGACCCCAGTAACTGGGTCAACAAAGTTATTAGTATGATTGACTGTACCATGCGTGTATCCAGCTCTGGTTAGTTCGTCTGTATCATATCCACGCCAACAGTCGGAATATATGGTTGTACCTACCTTTATATATTGTTTTATCGCAGTTGAAAGCGTTTCCTTGGTACGATTAGGAACTTGTATAAGGAATGTCTCATTTGTTTCACGACAAATTCCCCCAAATATCCATTGTTGTGGTAATATCCTTCCAGCAATATTCTTTCTTTTCGAAAACATACTTTCGTCGATTTCAACAATTTTTCCTGGTCCTCCGATTTGTATATTTTGTTGATTTCGGCTAATTGTCATCGTGCACACCGCACGCATGTAATTATTCCAATCAACTACAGTACAATGATTCATATTCAAATGGTCTTCACAAAATTTAACGGAGGTTAATTCTGCACTTAACAATATATAAACCGGAGTATTGTTAAAAAAGACAGACGACTATTTTCAAACCAATTACCCATACGCATATTGGTTTTATGCTGACATGTCTTGACGTTGCATTTCCAAAAAATTTCTGGTTTTCCGACGTACAGTTTTTTTGAATGACCATTTTTGCACTCACGGTGTGTTGGAAGTAAACCCTTCTCTTGAAAAAAATCGATAGCATCTTGTTCACTGTTTGGTAAATTCCACAGATTCATAATTATTTTAAAATTAATAAATACGATAAATACGTCAATAAATAAATACGTCAATCGAGAATTCTAGCGAACTGTAGACGTAGTAGTGCACTAGTGCGGTACTGCACTACTGCGGTAGTCGCGGCATAGGCGTGGTAGTCGAGATAACAGAATTGAGTAGTCGCGGTAGTCGCGGCATCTCGCGGTAGTAGGGATAACAGAAAAGTACCGTAAATCTCTTAACGACTTATCACTTGAAAATAGTTCATTACATTCTATAGAATTACAAAATAGCTCGGACTTAATAGATTTCGGGAAAACGTTAAAATCTGATCAAATAGGTTCGAGTTTATACAAAAACGTAATTCCTAATACACAGATAGTTTATTATGATAATCCAAATGAATTAGTCACGAGATTAAATTTGTTAATATCATCTCAAAATGTTGGTAATACAGGTGTTAATAATGAAATTATATCCATATTAGAAGAACTACGTGAAAGAAAACTCATTATATAATAGTAAATTTATATTTTAATTTTTTAAAAATGTCGAATTCTTTTTAAAAAACATTCAGACCAATACACTTTATGCATATTTCTAGGAACTGATGACTCCACATATTGAATACCATTTTCGTTCTCATGGAAAATATTTGATGAATCTGGTATATAGACTCCTCTACTTAAATATCGATGACAATTTTTACAGCATTCATCTTCAAACCAATTTCGATAACTTACGCTTGATGAAAATCGATGTATTGTATATGATGGCTCGTAACTACGATTGTTAAATCTTTCTATATCAACGTCACTTATATAACAGTGATATGAACACCAGCCAGTAAATGTTTGATTATCACGTATAGATTGTCCAACACAGAATAGATTTCCATTTGCATCTTTCAGTTTATCCAGTATAGAATCATTTATCAGATGAGGATAATATTCGCTAACTATACTATGATTTATCTCATTTTGTTGAAACGGAGATAAAGATTTAAAAAAATTATTTATTGCTACTCGAACACCTACATCTTGACGGTATTCGAAATCGTTGTCTAATATGGTAGGTATATGTGAAGTATTTAAATTGATTAAAGGCATAATTATTCTATAAGAAAATATATATTAAACAATCATTAGATATACTCTATGTTTCATATTTAAACATTTATAATATAATAATGACAACATTAGAACAAATTGCAAATGAGTTACATCAACCTGCTAGAAAAACATTTCCTAGACGAAAAAATAATTTCTTTATTCAAGGATGATCTCTGGCAAGCAGACCTTATTGACATTCAATCGTATTCGAAGTATAATCAAGGTTTTAAATTCATATTAATTGTTATAGATACATATACCAAATATGTTTGGGTACAAGCATTAAAAAATAAATCTGCGAAATATGTGACTCAAGGCATGCTAAATATATTAAAAATTAATCATCCAAAGTTATTACAAACAGATAATGGCACAGAATTTTATAATAAACAATATCAAGAATTAATGATAAAATATAATATTAAACATTATTCGACATATAGTGGTATAAAAGCAGCAATAGTTGAACGTGTAATACGCACAATTAAAAATAAAATTTATAAAAAGTTTACAGCAACTGGTTCATATAATTGGTGTAATTCAATATCTGATTTAATACATAATTATAATAATACTAAACATTCAACTATTAAATATACTCCGCACGAAGCTCGAACAAAGTCTATACGATTAAAATTAAAATTAATGAAAACAAAAAAAATATATAAACCTAAATTTAAAATTAATGATATCGTTCGAATTTCAAAAAACAAATATGTATTCGATAAAGGTTATAAGCCGCAGTGGTCAACAGAACTATTTACAATTTCAAAAGTTTTTCAATCAGATCCAATTACATATAATACAGTGGTCGCCGCTTATTGGACTCACGGTTAATTGACTCATTCGCCTATTAGACTCAAAACGGTTGGTCCCGATTCGCACATATACTAACACACAGCAAAAAATTCGTCTATTCGACTCACACACCGGTTAATAGGGTCATTTGAAAATTCGATAAATAAAGAAAATATGTACACACATTGAACAAACGTTTTATAAATAAGTCGGTACCTTTTATCGCGGAGATAAAATAAATTACTTTTTCACGATAAACTAAGCAGTCGTCAATGTCAATTAGTACGACAGGTAGTGTATGATAGACGTCGTCGTGTTCAGTGTGTTGTGTGCGTTTATATGTACGTGTATATTCTGTGTAACAATTTTTATTTTTCGTGTTACAATGAATAAACGACGTGATTTGAGTGTGGAAGAAAAATTAGATGTTTTTAAAAAATATGACGAGCTCCCGAAAATGAGCCAGCGACAAGCAGCATGTAAGTTAAACGTGTCTCAAAGTTTACTAGGTAGGATGCTGAAAAGTCGACAGGAAATCGAGGGAAATGCATTAGAAAATGTGAATTCAAACCGTAAAAGAAAAAGGGCCGGTAAAGAAGAAGAAGTTGAAGAAGCTTTGAAACAATGGTTCACAAAAGTCAGAGAAAAAGACGCCCGAGTTACAGGACCACTGTTGCGTCAAAAAGCCGAAGATCTCGCGAAAAAAATGGGTAAAGATGATTTTGTGGCAACAGAAGGTTGGTTTCACCGATGGAAGAAACGCGAAAACATTTCATTCGTTAAGCCACATGGAGAACAGGGAGAAGCAGACCAAGTAGCTGCACGGTCGTGGATTAATTCAGAATGGCCATCTCTTATCGCCAAATATCCTCCGCCTTGTGTGTTCAATGCGGATGAAACTGGGCTTTATTTCAGAGCATTACCTGAGCACACTTACGCGTTTAAAAATGAAAAAACTAGAGGAACTAAAACTAGTAAAGAACGTCTAACCATATTATGTTGTGCAAGTATGGATGGTGAAAAAAGAAAACTGCTCGCGATTGGTAAAAGTAAAAATCCCCGGTGTTTCAAGGGTGTTAAGAATCTACCGGTAGACTATACTGCAAACAGTAATGCATGGATGACAAAAGAAATTTTCACTGAATGGCTGACCAAGTGGGACAATGAACTTCGTCATGACGTTTTATTGCTAGTCGATAATTGCACGGCTCATATGGTTACAGTGAAATTCAAACATATTAACCTCGTATTTTTACCCTCTAACACTACATCAATCATACAACCGTGTGATCAAGGGATTATACGCACTTTTAAAGCTTATTACAGAACAGGCATGAGAAAGAATGTGATCAGTGTGATTGATGCTAACCTGGAACAAGAATTATGTGCCTTACGTGCTCATGAAATCGCCAAAAAAATAACTGTACTTGAAGGTTTGCATTTAGCCTACGAAGCGTGGAATATGGTCAGTAAAATCACAATACGTAATTGTTTCCGACACGGTGGTTTCATTCTCTGTCCAAAAGAAGTTGAAGCTGCTGTCGAAAGACCCACTGACCTATCAACTGAACTTTATAATGAATGGATAAACATTGACGAAGATGTCCAAACTACCGAACTCGTTACCGAGGAAGATATATGTGGGGAAATACAGTCAAAACGGTTTAAAGAGAATATGGTTGGTGATACCGACGAAGAGGAACCTGATGAGAAACCACCATCAACTAAAGAAATGCTAGAAGCGCTTCAAATTTTACGTAGAGGGATTCAGCAAAGAGGCGATTTTGACGTATTCGAGAAACATAAATCTTATGAAGATATGATTATGAAGTTGGCCGAAGAAGCGAAAATCCAATCTACATTAGACGTATTTTTATCAAAAAATTAATTAATTTTATTAATTATGTATGTATGTATTTTATTAATTTTATTTTATATAGCTAGATTTTTACATTTTTTATACCTTAAATTTCAATACATATTTTTAATTTTTAATTTTTTAAATTTAAGTATTCTTAAAATTTTTTTGAGTCATTCGCTTTATTGACTCATTCGGTTAATTGACTCAAATTATCGGGTCCCAAAGTGAGTCCAATAAGCGGCGACTACTGTATAAAAGATGATCAAAATAATATCGTTTTAGGTCGATTTTATAGTCAAGAACTTTTAAAAACTGATTTTCCAAACACTTATCTAGTAGAACGTATTATAAAAAGAAATAAAAATAAAATTTTTGTTAAATGGTTAGGATTTGATTCGTCAAAATTCATGGATTTCATCAAAAGATATTATAAATTAATGTTATTCTGTGTGTGTACGTAAACATTTTTATTTATAAACACATAAATATACATAGAAAAAATATTTTTTTTTTATTGATTATACTGGGTATTAAATTTATAAAATTTTGAATATTATTTTCCCACAATTTTTATATTTTATGATCCAAATTATTTAATTTTGTAATGTCCATGCGCAAGAGTGTGTATACCATCATACATAATAAATCGTTTGTCATCATCTGCACTTAAAATCAACTTATTCACTGTTTTAGAATAAATAATATGTTTATTTGATTGGATAAAATTCATAGTACGATAAGTTGATTCATTAATATCAAAATTATGATCAATATGCGCTTTTAAAATATTTATATAATCAGAAAAACATAAATGTTTTTTTATAACATACTTTTTTACACCCTTAGCTTTTTTTTTCCATTTCACTTGTTCGATATGCATACAATTTAGGTCTTTATGTAACAAATTCTAATAAAATATTCCCCTTCATTTCATCCTTAAAAAAACCTGGTCTATTTTTATTATTTTCATTAAAACAATAATGATTTTCCGGATAATTTGATGTATCAAAATACGGGGATAATTCATTTTTTAAATCATCAAAAACATTAGAAATGTTCTTCACGAAGCTTAAATTAAGAAAATTATAAATCTTGATTTCAAATTAATAATAAAGTTAGGATTTAAAAAATAAATATGTATTTAGTAAAATTTTAAGTCATTAGAGTCTACAGAACATTTCATAGTTTAAAAATGTATAGATTTTTTCTCTAAAGAAAACACCAATATGTTATTCCACGACAGTGGCGGTCAAACGGGGGGGGATGAGGGGGATAGATCCCCCCCCATGACCTTTTTTTAAATATTTATTATTTAATATTATTATTATTTATTAGGGGTCTCAAACGATATCGATATTTCGATATGATATCGATATCGTAAGGATTTTTTGACTATTTTCGATATCGATATCAATGACAAATATCATGATATTTTCGATATCGATATCTAAATAAATATCGTGATATAAATAGAAAAAAAATCCATTTATGAATAATGACTAATGAGTATAATATTGAATAATCAATATTAAATATAGAATAATCTATATCTGATATCTATTTTAAGTTCACTTAGTGCCTATTTTAAGAAATTAAAATAAATGTACCCAATGTGTATTGTATAATATTCATTATCCCATGGTTGTACCACAGAATAAATGAATTTCATTTATTCTGTGGTTGTACTGTTATGGGTTGCATAATAAACATTAAACATATACACTATGGTTTTTCGATATCGTGATAAAATATCGGAAATATCACTTCGATATCGATATTTAAAAATATATCGTTTGAGACCCCTATTATTTATACTTATTATTCCGTTGTCTATACAAAATATACGCGGAATTCCTTCACCGATAATCAAGAATATTCGATAACAATTAGTAACAATGAATACCCAGAATACCCTTCTTTTCGTAGATACCGATATCGATTCGGGCCATACGTATTCGTATTTTCCAGCTCTCAGTTATTACTTAATTAGTTGGTCTTATACTCTTATAATATTAAAATATACATCACCGAGTATAATTGTTATTTTGTCATTCAGCTTTAAATATTCATTTATTAGATATGAGTGCTAAAAGAAAAAATAGCAATGGCTCAATATTGAGTTTTTTTTCAAAAAAAAATAAACAATTAAATGATGTCATTGTTGATTCACCTGATTCCTCTGAATCAGAAAAAGAGACAGCTGAGACAATAGGGTCGCAAAACCTAAATTTGGTAAGTACCTACACGAATATAAATTTTATAAATTATTATTCTTTATTATGAATTAAATTTAAAATATTAAAGTATAAATAAATATAAAATTGTTACTTTTAAAACTGTATGAATATTATTTAGTTATTTCATTATTTTGTTTATAGTGTATATATTTTATTACTAAAAAAATGTTATAATATTTATTTAATTAAATTAATGTCAAATGTTTTATTTATGATGGCAATGGGGATATTAATTACAATTATTGTATTAGGCTGTTGAATATAATACTCGTGACATTGGTTCATATATTAATAGTACCTTGACTGATGCTGATAGATATTTAGTAAGTATTTTGTCAGTCATTTATTAATGATTAAATTTTTACCATGCATGGTAGTAATTTATTATTACAACTATTACAACTAAAATGTATTCAGATTCTCAAAAATGTGTGGATACCACCAGCTACATTTATCTTTCCAATACTTGATTGTAATGCTAAAAGAGGATTAAAATTTCAACACCATTGGCTGAATACTTATAACTGGCTGGCATATTCAGAAAAGTACCAAGGTGCTTTTTGCAAATATTGTGTTGCTTATTCAAGAACTGGTGGTGTTGGTGGTCAAAAACTAGGAACCCTTGTACTAGAAGCTTTTACTAACTACAAAAAAGCTACAGAAGTATGCACATTTACAAACAATTTTATTAAAAGTTTTGTTTATTATTTTTCAATATTCTGATAGGTGTTTAAGAAACATGGAAATTTGGAATACCATAAAACTGCATTACTGAAATCTGATCATTTTTTAAATGTTTATTTAAATAACAGTTCTTCAATTATAAACCGCATTGATAGTGAAAGGTACCTACATCAAAGTTATAAGTATACTTTTAATTGAATGTCAGTCTATAAAATATAAGATAATATTTAAGCTACATTTTTCAATTTCATTTTTAGAACAAAACAGATTGAAGAAAATCGAAAGCGTTTAATTCCAATCATAGAATGTATTATGTTATGTGGCCAACAGGAAATAGCTTTAAGAGGACATAGAGATTATGGTCCTATTTGTTTTAGTAGTATGTATAACTCTTATTATATAGTTTACAATTTTTAATGCTTAAATAATATAGAATAATAATACAATTAGTTAAAGTAAAAGAAGTTTATACTTTAAAAATTGGTATTGTATATTTGAATTTATTGTTTAGATGATTCAAAAGAAAATGAAGGGAACTTTCGTGCAATTTTGAAATATAAAGCCAAAGATATAGACTATATGAAAACATATTTAGAAATTGATTCTAAAAATAAATATATAAGCAATCGTACTCAGAATGAGATAATAGAAACATGTGGAGATATTATTTTAAAAAAAATTGTTAAAATTGTTAACGAATCGGGTTTCTTTTCTGTGTTAGTTGATGAGACAACAGATATTTCGGTAAAAGAACAATTAACCTTGTGCGTTAGATATTTAACTGGATCTGGAGAAAATGTATGTATGAATGAGAGTTTTTTAAAATTTATTGAAGTAGAAAGTCTAACAGGAGAAAATCTGGCTACAGTTATTCTTAATGGTAATAAATAATATTTTATGTATGTGCTTTTTAATATCTAATTTATTCTTAATTTTAAGGTTTGAATGCTTGTGGAATTGACTGCAATGGTATGGTAGGCCAAGGTTATGATGGTGCTAATAATATGTCTGGACATCTAAAAGGTGTCCAAACTATTATTAGGGACACATACCCTAAAGCATTATATGTGCATTGTGTCGCTCATAGCCTCAATTTAGCTGTATCTAAATCTAGTAATATTCAGCCTATTAGAAATTGCTTGGGCATAATTGAAAAAATATATTGCTTTTTTAATTCTCCTAAACGCCAAAATGTTCTTTTAAATACGATTAATGAAAGTGACATAGACCCAAAAGTAAAAAGCTTAAAGCGGTTATGTGCAACAAGATGGGTTCAGAGATATGAAGCTGTAAATGATTTTATAGAACTTTTTAACTTTGTAGTAGTGTCATTAGAAGATATTTCTACTTGGAAAGAAACTGCTGCAATAGATGCTTCTATTTTAATTAAAGCGCTTGATTCTGAGTTTTTGGTATCACTTCAAGTAGTAAATGTAAATAAAGAATCTTTAAACTATTATATTTTATTTACATGAATAATTTTAAAATATATTATTTTAGCTATTATTTTCTTATGGTTTACCATTGTGTAAATTACTACAAAGTAAAGGCATTGACTTAAAGGAAGCAATAGATCTTGCAGATGATAATGTGACAATACTTAAAAACTTAAGAACTAATATTAATGTAGAGTTTAATAAAATTTTCAAAAAAGCACAGGTAAATATGATTTACTTTAATTGATGCTTGAATATTTTTAGTTAGAAGTGTATATTTTTTACAACAAAACATTTGTGTTTTAATATTTAATTAGAAAATGGCTGAATTCTTGGATTTCCATATTAAAATCAAACGGATTAACAAGAGACAAACATACAGAGATAATTCAATTATTGGCAATGATGGTTCTATGGTCGATCCTGAGAAATATTTTCGAGTATCTATTTGTCTCCCTTATGTCGACTTTTTTATAAATCAATTGGAAGAAAGGTTTTTGGCTCACCGTAAAATTTTTGGAGGTTTGTTTCATAATTAATATACAAAAGTGGAATAGGTACTTTAGTAATATTATTTTAAAAATCAAATAATCTATAAAATAAAACATAATTTAGTGTTATATTATTTCCAAAATTGAAGTATTGATTGTAAATTTAATTTAATGATATTTAACAATAACTTTTCAAGGCTTTCAATGTTTATTTTCAAAAGATTCAGAATCAGAAGATTTTGATGAGCTAGTACATTTTTACCTATCTACTGATACTCAAACAGTTAAAGCGGAATTGAGTTTATGGAAAACAAAACTTTCACGTGAAGGAAAATCTCCAAAAAATGGATTAGATGCAATTAAGTTATGTAATTGTGAATTATTTCCAAATGTGTACACTTTATTACAAATATTTTGTACACTTCCGGTATCAACGGCAACACCAGAAAGAATGTTTTCATGTCTTAAACGGCTGAAAACATATTTAAGAAATACAATGGTCGAGGTAAATATGCTGTACTTATTATACAGTCTCTAGGCTGGAATAAAATATTTGTATATAATTGGTATTTGGTTATTGGAATAAGTATTAAATTAACAGTTCAAACATAAAATATTAAAATATTAATTGAAACCAACTTTTTAGGTTTTTTTCATTTCATTTATAGTTAAATTATACAAATGTATGAAATGTAAATTTAGTATTTAATGCTTAACATAATATATCATTTTGTTATATGAATTATGTAATTATATTATTTTAGAGTCGTCTAAATGGTTTAGCCACTATGGCTGTTCATCGTGGGGTAGTCAATATAACTGCAGACGAAGTACTGGATGAATTGGCAAAAAAAAACAGAAAAATAGATTTAATAATATAAATACCATCTATGTAATATAATTTTCATGTTTAAGAATAAAGATTTTTATAAATAGTGTTTGTTAAAAATCAGTTACATCCCCCCCCATGACAAAATCATTTGACCGCCACTGTTCCACGACATGATAGCCACCAATTGCTTGGATTCGAATCGTTAGAATGCGTTACAAACCGTAATAGTAGCTCACGTTTTAACGTGGAACTCAAAGAGTCACTGGAACTTTGCCATCTGCGTACTAGGTCGGTGTACAAACTAACAATTATTACTTCTATCGAACGTGTTCACGTATAGTAAATTTTACGAAAATATCGGTGTTTTTACTTTAAGAAAATATAAAAAACTATAGAACTTCATTTTTAGTAAGAATTCACGATTTTTATAAATTTAGTATTCATTATATTGTAACACTGATATTTTTAGTTTTTAGTAACACTGATAGTTTTAGTTTTTTCACATTATTATTAATTTTTTTACAAGAGTGTTAGTTTATTGGAAACTATTAGATTGTTATTATTACTTCTATCGAACGTGTTCACAATTGTATAGAATTAAAATACTTAATACTGAATCTTTTTATATGTAATCGATTATCAAAACTTTGTTAGTACTGAATATTTAAAACATTTTTCGTCTTTATTTTTTACATTAGTAATCGCTTTTTTATTCTCTATATGTTTAGGTAATGGTATATAACTTAATCAACTAAGAGGATTTACAATGTTAGTTCTTAATTGTAGTCCATCAATCGTTTTCAAACTCCAACCACTTCCTTTAGAAATAAATTCCGATTCTTCTTTTAAAATTTTATCAAACATTTTATTTAATAAAATAGAAAAATTTGAATTTGAATGTGCGAAAACATTTGAAGTTTTAAACGACATATCTTGATCTTCTTCTGTTAAAAAATTTATGTATGTGCATTCAATATAAATGTTGAATTCTAATGAACTTTTAATTGAGAGATCTTGTAATTTTTCTACTATCATCATTTTACAATGATTAAAAAATTCATTAAAATCTAAATATTCATTAATATTTTTTACAAAAAATGTTTTAGATATGTTTTTAAATTTTTTTATTTCAACTAAACCATCATCGTTGGCAAAGCTTAAACGTATAGATTTTTTTTTCATATTTTGAGTCATCATAAATCTGTAAAACAATAACACTAAATATCATAATTTTTAATAAATCAGATTTAATTAAGAGTCAATTTGTTATTAAAAAATAATTATAATTTCATACATATTTTATTTAAAATATTATTATCGATTGATAATATATAATTAAATATACATGCCGTTAATTTTACATCGCTAATAGGTTCATGTACACGTAATCAGCGCCGGCGGAAGGGCAGGGCAGACGGGGCAGCTGCTCCGGGCCCCGACATTTTAGGGGCCCCGCGCCTTTCACGGAATTCGATGATTTGTCGGCCTGAAATTTTGTTTTTCAAACTTATTAACAAGTTCCGTCTATTTTGTAAAAATTTGTGTGGTATTTAATATTTATCTTTAATATTGTGTTTCATGTGTAGGTACTTTTAATAAAATCGTCGACATTATTCACTTCTTCGCCCACCTAGTAAACAATATTACGTAAAAAATCTACAAAACATATTATTGGGTGCTATTCTATTTACATAATAAAAAACAGAAAATGTGAATTAACTCGAAATCACAAGCAGTTACTGCTCTAACCGACCTAAGGTTTATTCCTAGGACCCAGTGAAAACATCTGCCCCGGGCCCCGCTAAATCTTCCGACGGCGCTGCACGTAATATATTATGATTTTTGTTACAAAGTAAATTATGGGTTTCTAACAGCGATAGTAACCTTCCATTTTTACTTACATATCCTAATTTATGAATAAATATTAATTTATTATTATTATAATCAATTAACTTTAAATAAAAATTGTTATCATTATTTTCATCATAATCAGTTAAATTAAACAACAATCAACATACAATTAATACCTAGTCGCAATAATATACGTCTATCTGAACTACCATTCCATAAAACTATTGAATTATAATTAAAACAATCTTTTAAATAATTTATGGTTAAGTTATTTGAATTACTTCTCATTGATGGTTTTAGTTCATTTAAGATTGAATCAAATCGTTCAGAATTTTTTTTAAATACGTTTTTTAATAAATATTCAGTCTTTTTCTGTATATAATAGTTCATCAACATAATTCGACCTTCCGGTGTAATTATAAGTGGTTTTCCCTGTAGTTTATACATTTTATAATCTTCGTTCAAGTTATAATTTGTAAAAGCAGCTGATATTAATATTAAATCATTTCTCATGTAGTTGAAAAATTCAAAGTCAGCAATAATTATTTTCATAGGTTTAATTTCCCTAAAATAGCAATAATAATTATTATAATTGTAAAAACGAGACCCTACACATGCTTCATGCTTTAGCAAAATAATATTTATTTTAAAAAGTTTTAATACTTAATATTTATACTTACATACTCTGATGTATTGAAAAAAATAAATAAATAAAATCAACTTGAATTCAATAACTGTGTGATTCTTAAAAACTTAGAAACAACTTTGTTAAAAAAAAAAAACACGTATTCTTGAATAACAGACTTGACTGTTAGACACTCATTTTACATAATATTAGAATTAGATCATATTTATATGAATATCTGTAATATGAATCGGATTGGAGGTGGTATATTTCACCTTATTTTTAAACTAGATTATTATAAAAAAAATGCGTATTTTGCAGTTGTATGAATGATCGAAAACAATTTATTTTGTACTTTGCTTTATTTTACACTTATTACTTTTAGGAATTCGTTATCATCTTTATAAATTTGCAATTTAAGCTTTTTTACATAAAATCACGTGATTCTTTATTTCACCTTCAAATTATTATTTTTAAACATTTTCATCAATAAATTATAATCACACAAGTCAAGATAAGTAATTAACAATATCATATTATTTATGTTGCGAATAATGATATTTATACATACCTAATTTTAATGATTAAATTTTTTTACATAAAAGCAAATTATTTCTAATATACGAGTATACCGTTATCATTTTTACAGAGCATTTTTTCTGCAATTAATTTATTTTTAATTTAATTTTCATTAAAACATGATAAAGAATATATATATTTTAATAATTGCTAATAAAGCATTTTTTGTTTATAAAAACAATTTAACCTCGTTTTCACCTTAATGTAGCTATTTATGTTTTGTACATAATAATCATTTATTTTAATATGGTAATTACAATTTTTACCACTCATCAAAATTTCATAAAACTCTTTGTCTTTACCTATATAAGGTATATCTTAATTTTTAAACATTGATTAAACTAGTTACCTTAACAGTTGTTAGTTTGTTAAAATTTAAAACAACTTTTTTCACTCTCTTAATTATTATTTCTTTTCAAAGTTATTTGCACTTAATAATTTTTTTTATTTCATCGTGTTGTATTTTTTTATCGTTTATTTAATATTTTAATTTTTTAATTTTTTTAAAAAATGGAAAATATAAAGAGATATATCGCAGAATCAGACGAAGACGCTTATTCTAGCGAGGTAAGTAAACGTTTTATTAAATATTAAATTTATTTTTTTATTTATTTTTTTTTTTACTATTTTTATTATTATTATTTTAGTATGTAGAACATACAAGTGATGTAGAAAAAAACAAAACTATTCGGAATAATAAATCTAAAGAAACTATAAAAAAGAGAAAACCTTATACAAAATCAATGTCACCAGCAAAAAAGAATAAACCTGAGAAGGTATTTTAAACATCTAAGTATTACAAAATATACTTTTAATTTGAAATCATTTATAGATTACATCATACATGCATACAATTAAACAAGCAATTGAAAACGAAGATATTTTTAATGAGAGTTTAAACACGATGACTGTAAAGCAGGATAATTATTATTACACATTTAAATTTCCATTCTGTAACGGAGAAGATTATTGGGTGTTACAACATTACAAGATGAAAGATATTAAAGATGTAGCAGTAAATGACAGGTAATAAAAATAAAATAAAACTAAACGTAAGATTGAATAAAAGTATCAAGACTAACAGTGAAAATTTTAACTTAATTAAAATGTTTTCAAGTTTGATTCAAAAAATTATAATAAAAATAAAAATATTAACTAAAAAGAATTTTGTTTATTATTATATCGTAATACGATAAATTATGAAATATATTTTCTTTTAAACATTAAGGCGTGTAATATGAATGATTAAATATTTTAAATACATTCATGTGATAAATCTTTTAAAATCATATCTGATGTATTTTCGTAATGGAATTGTTGAAGTTCTAGAATAAAATATATATCCTCACATCGTATATTACTTAAGTCGAATTCATAATTTTGAACATATGAACTTGTGAATTCTCTTCTTTGACATGCGCTTGGTAAATTTAGAATATCTTGCTTCATCGATGAAATGATAAAATCAAAACATGTTTGGTACATATTTAATTGTTTTTGTTTCGTAAGAATACAGGCATCAATGCAAGGATGTAATTGTTTCATACGTAATAAATTGTAACGAGATAAAGTTATACGACTATTATCAACTCGTAATGTAAGAGATTCATTATTTGCATTAATTGAATAAAACATATCTTCGGTTAGTACAGTTCGTTTAGAATTAGTACATAGTTTATTAAGTAACATAATAAAATTAGTTTCAGACATTAAGTAGTTCCATTTTTCTTGATTTAATTTTAAAGTTTGTTTGGTTAATTCACATTCAAGTAAAATAACAATTTTAATTTGATAATCAACTGAAAATCCAATTGATACATTTTTTTTATTATTGAAAGGTTGAATACTAAAAATTGATTTACATACTACCATAGAAGTCATTATTGTAAAAATATTTATATAAAAGAAAACTGTATGAATAAATAAATTAATTAAAAAAACAAAACAACATTTCACAAACATACGTAATTAATCGTTGACTATATCAAACATACCATGATAAAATAAACAGGTATGTCAGCAACTTTGTGATAAGCACAATATGGCCGTCGGCTTGCGCCCATTATCAATTCTACGTTATCAACAAAATATTTTATATTCATAGTAAATAGTAATCATGATAAAATAAACTTATATAATATATGAAGGTTTTAATTAATAATTTGATATTAAACATGAGTTTTAGGTAATGAATTTTTGCATTTTTTTTTTATTATTCTTTTTTAGATCATGTAGCAAATAATTATTCAAGTAATTCATTCGCATAAAAGTTCTTGTGCGAATCAAACATTGCATCACTTCTGATAGTAAATTCTTAATTTTTTCTTGTAACTTGATTGTCAAGTATTTAATGATATTGGGTTTATTTGACAATACACCACCATGTAATTCTGTGAAATATTTTTCCAAAACATGAGCAGCGTTAGTTAATGTTGGTGATGGACTGTAAGGTTTCCTTTTGACATATGTTGAATTATGTAGGTGAACTTTGGGATTTTTTATTACATCTTTTCTCTTTTTACCACTGACACATTCCTCGTAGACACAAATAGGCATTTTTAAATAATAATCTAGTAGACAGTAGTAAAAGTTTAACACGTTACATTAACATGTGCATGCCACATAAACAAAATCATAATAAAACAATAGTTTATCATGAATACAATTGTTTAATCGAGATTATGATAATATTATTTTTTATATGATAAAGTTAAAGTTCATATTTAAGCGGGAAATTCAACATTATCACAATAATATTTAAGCCAATGAGAAGTGGGGCATGCCGGACGCCATGTCTGCGCTAACTCGACTAGAACTCGTTTTTTGCTGACATACCTGTTTATTTTATCATGAAACATACTATATAAATCATTATCATATATTAATAGAAATCAAGAATAATTACTTTATAAAGAAACATTGAAAATACAATAATTTGTATTCTTTAATTTATTATATAATAAGCATGGGAAAGTTTATCTATTATTATATATTTGTATTATATATTATTTTATATTATGAGTTCTTCTAGTAGGGTGTAAAAAAGCCGTTTGATTATATGGAAAACAAGTACGATTTTCAAGAAATTCTCCTTCGATTTTACATCTAGTGCATGAATATCCTGTGTGCCCCTTCACATTTAGCAAAAATGACTTGGCCGGACTGACGCAACAAATAACATCTACTGTTATTTCATACAACTTGTTATTTATTAAAATACCATTTGAAGTTAGATGTTTAGCCTCCTCCACAAAATCGTTTAGAAATTCATTAGAGCTAGATGGTTTTTTATTACCATGAAAAATTCCAATTGGAAAAACCAAATTGTCATGAGGTCTTATATAAGCCAGTATAGGCCAAAACTGACTAGATCAGGGTTGCTACAAAATTTAGATTTCAAATTTCCCTGATATTCCAGTCATTTTCCAGAACATTTTCTTTAAGATACTACATTTTTTTTTATATATAACACTTTAAGTTGTGATTATAGTAAATATAGATCTGTTACCTTTATTTTATAAATCACTGATTAATTTTAAATATTCATAGTAGGAAAATACATTTAAAATTAATAATAAACTGAAAAAACATAAATAATTATAACCAAAAGTATACAACCAGTCTTTGGTTTTCATTAACATTTTTGAGGGTTTAATTAGTTTTGAATTTTTGACATCGCTACAACAATAGCTAACTTATAAATTAAATCAGAAAATTAAACAAAAAAAAACATAACATATTATAACATAACAACAACTTAATTCACCAGTCTTTGGTTTACATTTAAAATTAATTAATAAACTGAAAAACATGAACAATCAATATAAAAAGTATATTACCAGTCTTTGGTTTTCATTAACATTTTTTAGGGTTTAATAATTTTTAAAGTTTTGACATCTCTTCATCAATAGCTAACTTTTAATTTAAATCAGAAAATTAAATATAAAAAACATAACATATTAATAACATAACAACAACTTAATTCACCTTTCTTTGGTTTACATTTAATTTTAATTAATAAACTGAAAACGTAAACAATTAAAATAAAAAGTATATTACCAGTCTTTGGTTTTCATTAACATTTTTAAAGGTTTAATAATTTTTAAAGTTTTGACATCTCTTCATAAATAGCTAACTTTTAATTTAAATCAGAAAATTAAATATAAAAAACATAACATATTAATAAGTAATAACATAAAAACAACTTAATTCACCAGTATTTGGTTTACATTTAAAATTAATTAATAAACTGAAAAACATGAACAATTAAAATAAAAAGTATATTACCAGTCTTTGGTTTTCATTAACATTTTTAAGGGTTTAATAATTTTTAAAGTTTTGACATCTCTTCATCAATAGCTCCAGTTTCTTGCATAGCAATTTCAAGTAATCGTCTTTTTTTTTTCTTTAAGTTCTTTAAGCTGTTCAAAAGCTCGTTTTTGTTTTTCTGCAGATCTCTGCTTTTCTTGATCTTCTTTTTTTGCTAGTTCTAATACTTCATGGTAATAAGATCTAGCATTTCGAACTGCATGAATCATAGTTTTTGAAATATTTACTTCTGTAGAACCACCAGCAGCATTAACAGCTGCCCAAACATGTCTTTGTCCAATTAACGATTCTTCTTTCATATTTTCAGAAATACATTCTTTATTAATAGAGAATCCTCGTTCAACAGCTGCATTCCCATGGAATAAAATGAGAATTTTTTCCAAAAAATTCATTGTTTCAGTAGACAGTGTGCAGATACTAGGCAAATTTGTCCAAAACTCATCCAGACGATCAGTCTTCAAATCATTTTTACATCGTTCAATAAATTGAGAATTATTAAAAAGCTTTATAAACTCTCTTTCAACTCTATCAGCTGCACAACCAGAGATCAAATTATTATCAACGAAAATGTCCAAAGTATTTTTTAGTCGGCGCAAAGATATTTTAACATTACTTGCAATAATATAAGGATCACAGAATGTAATGCCTTTCACTATGGGATACTTTAGTGGAGACTTGTCAAGTAATTTGGAACAAAATTTTTGAAAAATCAATAGACAGTCGAGTCTGAATTGTAACATGTCCTTATCATTTATCTGTTCAGTATTCCTTAGAGCTTGACGAGTGGTATAGCCCAAGTCAATATATTTGGCTAAACGAATGTTATTTTTATCAGTAACATCAATACTTGTGATAGAACATGATTCAAAAATTTCCTTTTTTATAAACTTTTGCATAACTGTTTCCACAATAGTTTTTAAATCAGTGTACAAAAATGGAGCCATTGGGGCATCTGATTGATAATACAGTAAAAAAGGTTCGACTTCATTTGCCAATGATTTAAAGAAAGCAAGTTTGGTTTTTAACAGTTTATCATTTAAGCATTTGATCATTATTTTATAACTTGCAGAAGTTGGTTCCCTAGGTGTATTTTTAACGAAACTTACATATTTTCCTAAATTTGGTAAAATGTCTTCAGCTCGTTCAGCTACTTGTATATTTTGAAGCCATCTTACTGGACAAAACTTGAGAGGGAATTTGTATGATCCAGAGCATTTAATATAGTCAGATCTGCGAGCAGGTACATTTTTAAAAAGATTATAAATAGCTCTTAAAAACTCAATTATTTCCCATTTGCTTGCCTGCATAGCAACTTTAAATGAATTGTGTGAATTCCACAAGTACCCAAATTTAACATGACTGTATTGATGTTTGGCATGTTGGCAAATTCCATTTTCAAAGTATTTAAAACTTTAATGTTGACATAAGGCCCATCCATTGATAAACGTATCATTTTATTAAGGTCAAAATTCTTGAGGGCACTCTTCAAAGCTTCTAATAAATCAATAGCAGTCGTGTGTCCTAAAAAACATGATGTCAAGTAACGAGAAATTACTTTATTGGATGACTTGCACCAAAATCATACAATTATATCCATTAGCTCTTTTTGAGATACTTTGTTAAGTGATTCATCAAGTGATATAGAATAATAATCAGAATCAAGAACTTCTGAGATTAAACTCTTAGAAAAATACTTTCCTAATCCATAAATACATAGGTTAATTTAGCTCTTTGAAGTTGTATATTTGAAGCAATTTCAGAATCTGGGTACATATATTTCATAATCTCTACACATCTCCCACCAGCCGACATTGATAAATGATTTTCAATACAACTTAGAGCCCATATTACTTCAGCCCTTGTAACATTATCTCGTTCAACAAAAGTAGATATATTTTGTTATTGTAACAAACAAAATTAAAACTTAAGAAGTAGTATAACAATAACCTTTTCTTGCGAAAATTTGTTTTTATCAATACTAGAGGTATCACACAGGGTTGCCTGATATATAAGCTGGTGAACCGCCAATAGAGAGCTTTAAGATCGCCCAAAATAGCCAATGTATGACATTTCCTAAAATCGCCCAAAATAGCCAATGTATAACATTTCTTAAAATCATCCGAAATAGTCAATTCGTTGCACGACTTGCACGGCATTATTGGCATTTCTTAAAAATGTCCATAAAATCAAACATACAGTCACATAAAAAACATTGGGAAGCAATTTGATTTTTAGACCAAATAGCCAATGATAAAAAAGAATGATAAGGAAATGGTGTGGTAAGACATGGTAAAACATAATATTATAATTGTTATTACAAATGTCTGTTTTAAAATAAATGAAACAATGAAAACAAAATGAATTAATCTCCGTTGGTTTATAAAATAAAATAATATGTGATATTCTTATTAGAATAAAACTAAAACAATTACAATAAAATAACAAATTTAATCATATAAATTAATTTCCTGGGCACCTTCACTTATAAAAATGTCCATAACTTCATCTAATGCTGTAGCCAAATCCACACTTTCTGATTCTAATGTAGTAATTTTTGGTGAATCGTACATATCAGACGTAAACTTACGAAACATTGTTTCGGTGGTTTTGAAGCTTTTACAGCATATTTTACTGGCCTTATGAAGTGTATTAAAATAAAAAAAACATATAAACAATTTTAATAAAATTTAGTATTTTTCGTTACTATAATTTACTTACATTAAGATGAAGCCTGATTCGAAGAATTGCTTGCAACATATCAACTTGCATACGATTTCTTAATTTACTTTTTACACAATTCATAACACTAAATACGCGTTCCACAATAGCATTGGATAATGGCAGGGAATGTATTTGCAATACAAATAGAGCCAAGTCCTCAAATTTCTTTTTTCCTCCAGTTTCTTTAATATTCAAAACATCTACCCTAAACTCTTCAGTACTTTTTTCTTGAATAGGGATTGATAAATCACAAATATCGGAATATCTTAAAGATGTTAGATTTCTCCACTGTATCTCTAAAATTTCTATATCCGTACTGCATCCTACAAAATATCAAAAGTAACTAATTATTAAATATAAATACTAGTATAGTATTTCATATATGTACTTAAAAGCTCAAGCGGAAGATCACTAAATCTAGGTGAAATAGGCGAAAAAACCATTTTGGGATCAAAATACCGTAATTTTTGAATTGTTTTAGTGTTATGCGGTAGCCGTTTCAGCAGTTCTTCGCAAAGACATAACATAAATGCAAAACATCGATTCTGTACTGTTTTTAAATCTTCTGGTGAAACAATATTTTTTTTAGCAAGCTCTGTAAATGCAAAGCCAAAATCTACAGCTTCTAAAGGTAAAAGCGCATGCGGGTTTGTTAATGCTTTTGATATTCTGTCAATTTCTTCAATAAGCAAAGCATTTGGGCATATATCAATATCATCACGAAGAAAACTCGGTTTTATAATACGTTTAACAACTGAAACTAGAATCTCTGTACACTTTGGTGATATCTGAATTAGTGCTTTGAAATAGCAAGTTAATATCAGTAACTTCTTTTAAAATTGGTTTTAAAAAATTAAAATATAACAAATTTGAACCATCTTTGTACATTTCATACAATGTCCGTGCACTGTAACATCTTTCTTTTTGTGCTGCCATTTCAAAACAAGTTTTAAGTTCAAGCCATTGGTCGAGAATTATTTTAATACAATTATAAAAGGCCAGCCAACGAGTAGCATATAGTTTAACTAATTGCCTTTGTTTACTTTCTGCACCATTAACTGTCTCATATAACCTTCTATATTCTATTTTGCGAAGAGCGATATGTGAAAACCAAGATACGGATTCTCTTAGCATGAATTCAATATGACTACGTAGAACTTCCGATGCCTTAGAAGAACAAGTGTTGAGGGAATGGCAAATGCATTTAATTAATTGCAGCTTTGGAGATATTTCTCGTAATAGAGTGAAAAGTGAGTGGTTCATACCACATAGGTTACTCGCACCGTCAACACCTAATCCAATTATATTTATGGGATTAAGATTTAGTTGTTTCAAAAATTCAATAGTACCATCGTAAAGTGCTACGGCAGTTGCTCGTTTAACTACGACAAAGCCCAAAAACTCGTTTCTTATTTGATTTTTTGATTTACTGAAATACCTTATACAATAAGCCATATACTTATTTACAGATACATCAGTAGACTCATCTACTATCAAAGAATACCCAATATCTCCAATGTCTTTTACTAGATCTTCTACAATAGCTGGCGATAACACATTCAAAATTAGTTTTGAACATTTAGTTCTAACATATGCAGTTTCAAGTTTTCTATGTTTGAGTTTTTCCCGAATACCTTTAACATTTCACCAAGATGATCGATACTTCGAATTGACGAATGGGTAGCTATGTGGACAGCAAGCATAATATCAATGTGTTTATTCTCTCTTGATACATTAGATCAGTGGTCTTCAACCTTTTTAAGGAGAGGGCCACACATTGTTTTCTACAAATCTCGCAGGCCGCATCCGTACTAAAAACATGTGTTTTATACTAAAGATCACTTTTACTATTACCAGGGTTTGGAATGAATGCATTCAATTGAATGCATTCACACGAATGCATTCATTTTCAATGAATGCAATTCATGAGTACATTCAATTTTTACATTATGAATTATGATTGTGAATGCATTTATTTCTCAAACAAATATGAATGAAAATTGAATGTAATTATGCATTCTTTTACTAATCACATGGAAAATATAATAATATTAATTTTTAATACCAAAAAATAATTTTTACTAGAGTCTATCTACATAATCTGCGGCAAGAATAGAATATTATCGTCTCAGTTTCAACCACAATAACAAATAACGGTAACCCACGCGTTTTGGTCTCCTTATCTTTAGTCTCCATGTTAATCCTTATCACGCACCACCAAGTAAATGATAAATAAATTTAAAAATGTTAATGTTGTTAATTGTTATTTTGTTTTATTTTTACGTCGTTTTAGTAATTTAATTTAATATTTTAATATAATGGAGCCTAATCAAAGTACTACGAGTTCTATGAACATTAAAGAATTGGAATTACCTCAATTACCATGGAAAGGATATGATGGCTATTTTACATTAATTCGTATGCAAGAAGACAACTATGTTGTTAAGTGCATCACCTGTAGTAAACAATATAGTGTTCATAAACGTGCATCGTCCAACTTAAAAAGACATATGCAGGTATTCCAATATCCAATTACTTGTAATTTTTTACTCACTAGTTTTCCTTAATCAGTTATTATTTACTATTAATATTATTACTACTTTTTAATTATATGCAACGTGTGATATAAATATATAATTTAAGTATTAAACCATTAACTTAATGTATGGGTCGATAACTTGATTATCATTAAAAATTAAAATATACTATAACTTATAACTATAACATCTATAACTTTTATAGACTAACTTATTTATTTTATACTTTTCAGAAAGTACATCAATTTAAATTTCAAGAATTTTTAAAAGCCACCACTAATTCAACATCTGATACAAAACGAAGTCTTTCTATTGGTTGTGATACGTTGAAGAATAAAAAATTTCTACAAGCCCCACTTGAACGTTTTGGATCTGGAGTTGGTAGAGATGTAATATCGCAAAAAACGCTTGACTCGATGATTCTAAAATTTATAGTTGCAGAAACTCAACCTTTACGTATAGTCGATCAGTCTTCTTTTATTAATCTTGTACGTTTAGGATTACCGAAACATTTATCAGTCATGTGTTCAAAAACGCTTAAATCAAAAATTATTATTATGTTTGATGAAATGAAAACTAATCTTATTGATACTCTTGGCTCTACATTGTGGGTATCTACAACAGCTGATTGTTGGACTCAGGGCAAATGCAGTTTCATTGGTGTAACATGTCATTGGATTGAGGATACGACATTATTAAGAAAAAATGCTACTTTGGCATGTTCACGAATAGAAGGAAAACACACCTACGATATAATTGCTCAAAAAATATATTCTATTCACCAAGATTACAAAATTTCTAACAAGGTATTATCATGCACAACAGACAATGGCTCAAATTTTGTTAAAGCCTTCAAAGAATTTAGTATAGAACTACCATTGGAAGATGATGAAGATGATAATCAAATTTTTTTTATCGACCTATTTGATATCCTCAATGAGGGCACTGAAGAAAAAGATGATTTAGATAATATTAATTTACCATTACATAGAAGATGTGCATCTCATACTATTAATCTCATTGCTACAAATGATATAGAAAAGGCTTTAAATAATATTGATAACAAATGTATTTATAATGAAAGAGAAAAAAAATTACTACATTTTAAGAAAGTATATAGAAAAATCATTGCCAAAATTCAAAAACTTTGGAACAAACAAAATCAATCATGTCTTGTGGCTGAAAAAATACATGAACAATTTGGTGTTTACCTTAAGTCACCCAGTCAAACTCGTTGGAATGGACTATATGACGGAATTTCACAAATTAATAATTTGTTGAAAGTACCTCTAGGATCAAATAAATTTCATAACGTTTTTGATTTTTGTTCAATACCTCGGTTTGCACTAGAAGAAATTGATTTCATTCAAGAATATGTTGATGTTATGAAACCACTAGCTGATTCTTTAGATTTTCTTCAAGGAGAAAAAAGTGTTTATATGGGTTTTTTGCTTCCAACTTTATATGCATTACAAAAGAAGTATAATAAGCTTAAAGTTAAAAACTTTACGATATGTGGTTCTCTTGTAGAAATAATAGTTACAGGAATTGATAAAAGGTAATTTATTTAAACAATTAAATTTAATAATTACTATAGTAATATCAATATAATAAATAATAATGAATTTTTATAATATATTCCAGGTTTAGTCCAATATGGTGTGAAAAAAATTTAATAATAGCTGCATGTCTTATACCGCAATTCAAATTGAAATGGTTAAATGATACTGATATGTATAACACAGCTGATGAATGGCTTAAAACTGAGTTTAATAAACTTAACCAAGAAGCACTAAATGACTCAAGTAGCAGTGATGAGAATGTTAGTGAGTCAGAAGACTTTTTCTGCATGTTAAAAAGTAAACCTAATAACATCAAACCAGACCAACAACTTAGTGATTATTTATCAAGTACTAATACCGAACTTACATCTTTAATGAAATATCCAAAGGTCGTAAAAACATTTATATATTTTAATGTAGGATTACCTTCCAGTGCTTCGGTCGAAAGACTGTTTAGTGCTGCTGGAGGAATTTTAGTGCCACAGAGGCAACGTTTATCCAATAGTTTATTTGAAAAACTATTATTATTAAAATGTAATACCTAAAGATACATTGAGATACATTTATCTTTATTATTTTAATATTTTATACTTATTTCAAAACACGACTGTTTTATTTATTTAATTTTTACATTTTAATTCTTATTCATGTTTGATGTTATTGTTTCTATGATACATTATTATTTAATATTATTATATAGATATTTAGTGTAAAACAAAAGACTGTTTTCATTTTACATTTTATTAATTTTATTTGTTATTGTTATTTCTTAAAATTTTACTATGATACATTTATTTTATCTTAACAGTATAGTTAATGTAGACTAAAGACAAGTCTTTCTATATCTACTTTATTATTATTATATTATTTAATATTTATTGTGAAATAAAAGATGTTTCTCATTTATCTCATTAATTACTAATTTGTTAACATGTTAATATATATGGTTCTAAATTATAATTATAATTATAATTATTTTTAATATTTTATTTATTTATTTTATAAAACTAAGAGTGGCGGCCGCTAACAAAGGTTACTTTGCACTGGAAAAACTTTTTAAATCAAGGTTTTTATCTATGAAATCAAAATCCACCCTTTACTCAAGTTATCTGCGACCAGTTCTATCCTATGGATGCGAAACGTGGTCGGTCACTAAGGGTGATGAAGTAAAACTTCTGACTTTCGAAAGGAAGGTACTGAGACGCATTTATGGCCCTATAATAGAAAATGGTGAATACAGAAGACGAACGAATAAAGAAGTCTACCAAATATACTCAAAGCCCAATATTAAATCCTTTATAAAAGGTAAACGGCTAGAATGGGCGGGACATGCCTGGAGATCGACTGGTATAATAAAAGACGTAATGACTGGCACTATGAACGGAAAAAGACCTAGAGGGCGACCAAGACAGAGGTGGATGGACCTAGTCAAATCGGATCTTGAAAAATGTGCTCCAGGATTAAAATTAGAAGAGTGTGTGGATAGAAATAGATGGCATCAAATAGTGGAAGCAGCGAAGGCCCTAAATGGGCTATAGAAGCTTAAAAAAAAAAAAAAATAAGTTTAATTTATTTATATATATGTACAATATTATATAATATTGTTAATGCAGTTAATGTTAAAAATGTGTGTTATTTCAATTTGCTATACCTACTTCATTTATTGATATGGTTCATGCAATATATAAAATGCCTCGTTAAACACAAAAAATAAATTAATATATTATGTTTTATTCAAATAAAATAAAACATTTTTTTACATGAATGTGGTTAAGAATGCATTCTTTTAAGAAAAGAATGCAAGTATGGATGCATTCTTTTTGAAAAATTGAATGTTGAGTGCTAATACATTCAATTTTAATCTCTATGAATGTGAATGTGAATGCATTTATTTTTTGAATGAATGTTCCAAACCCTGACTATTACAATTTTCGTGATTAAATGTTAAATTACAAACTATTATTAATATCATTAGTAATTTACTTTGTTTCATCGCACTTTCCCCAATTTTTTCAATATCGATGGCTCATGGTCGTTTTAATTTTATCGAAATAGAAAAGATGCATGCTATATTTCAAATGTTATCGCGGGCCGCAAATAATGGCAAAACGGGCCGCATGCGGCCCGCGGGCCGCGGGTTGAAGACCCCTGCATTAGATACTCCTAAAATAGTAAATATGTAACTACATAATGTTCATGCAATAAATATGACAACAAAATATTCTCACCATATGCACTTAACTTAGGTTGTGTTTGAACTACTAAACATTTCATTTTTGAAACATGTTTTGATGTCTTACTATGACTTAACAAATCACCATGGTGCGCTCTCAGTACCGTTTTACAAACAGAACAATATGCTTATTTGAAGTCATTGTTTGCTGATTGCTCGTCTGTGGCCTTCTTAAGCCAGCCTAAATTGATTTGATTAAAATATTGAAATAAATAATATTAAGTTCTAGTTTTAAATTCTACCTTGCTTTCCCACTCTTTCACATATTTTCTAGTATACTTTGCCCACTTTGCCATAATTGAAATCTGATTAATGACTGATGGATTCAATAAATTGAAAATATTTTTGTTTTACAAGACATTAGGATTAGACAAATAATGAAATAAATATGTTGCACATTAATACATTATATTATTATAATACCATTTAATCCATTCTGTGATAATACTGATATAGTCATGAACATAATGATAAGATTATAATAATAATATTATAATAATCCACAGATATATATTAATACTTTATTTATATTATTATTATTATATAAAATATAATAATGTTATGTACCTACCCTTTTTATATTACCCACTATTTTATAAGTGTTTTTAATAATATATTTATAATAATGTTGTATGTACCTATAACAATGTAGTACCCTGTACCACTACCGGCTAATAACAAAATAATCTTATAATAAATCTATAATATAAATTTTAATATATTCAATATTGATAATAGTCTAGTATTGATAACGTTTGTTTATCGAGTTGTCTTCTTTGCTAATGGCGTCGTGTTTCAGCTAATTTTGTGGTGGTGAATTCGAAGACGGCTATCTAGTATTAATATATATCTGTGTAATAATCACAGACAATCAGCTGGTATATTGGTAGGTTGATTATATACGAATGGATCATAGCAGGAAAAAAGTCTCACTGTCCATGACGTCATTATGCCGTTTATCATTTATTATTATCATTAATTATTATTGGAAATGTATGATAACATGTAATATTTGATAACAGTAATAATAATAAAAAAATAATAAGTATAATGTTTAAAACAAGTTAAAACAAAAACCTGAAGACAGCAGCCTAGCTGAACCATGTAAATTTTAAGCTTTAAACTAAACTAAAATAATAATGATTACATGTACCCCTTATTCCCACTGGGCAGAACACCCCCTGTACGTATCTGGACCTTTCCAATTTTCATTAATTAGAATTAAAGACAGTCGGAAAAAAACTATGTAGGTAATAAGTAATACCAGTGGCGGCTATTCTATGGTATATGTGCTGCTGAAGCAACACATAAAACATTTTGCGGGTGGTTGGATGTTGGGTGATTTTTTTTTTTATATTAATACTTAGACTTATTAGTGTAACATAATTAAAAACAAAACAATACTAAATACAAGTTCTGAATATACAGCATAGGTTAAATTAATTGTTATTAATTATATTGCCATTGTAAAACGTGTGTAAAATATAATCCTATTTATATCGGTACTTAAAAGTTTCTTAAAATTACCCATGAATAATATTTTTAAATTACAATAAAATAACTAAATTGTTATTTTTCATTTAGCTATCTAATTTAATCCAAATTTTAACATTAATGCTTAAAAAAATGTTGTGTATGATGCAAAAATAGCTATAATAACAACTTACAAGGAATTTTGTTTTCAAGCCTTTTGACAAGTAAACATTTTTTTATTGACATTTATAATCATTTAATGTTTGTATTATAATTTAATTACATGCTATAGTATTTTTCTATTACATATATTTTTTCCTTAATAAAAATATGGTTGTTTTAATGAAAAATAATGTAAACAGTAATTTTGTAACTAATTTATAAAAATAAAGATGTATATTTTAAAATAGCTTAAAATTAGTTTAAATATTTTGAAATTGTATTGAGTGTAGACCATGATAGTTTAAGTACCTGAGACTCAGTGGCGGTTATAACTGACTTTTAAGGAGGGGGCGGAAATGACAAAAATACAAAAAATTAGTACCATGATTAATACTTCTTTTAATAAATTATTATAAAAAACACAGACCAGGGGGGGCGATCCACCAGTCCCCCCCTTATAACCGCCTCTATCCTGAGTAGGTAAAGTCTTGAGTTCCTACAGTTAATACATTATTTATTTATTTATTTAATATACGGGCGAGGCCCTTTTTTACAATTTAAGTACAGGTTTATTTTTACAATATATAGTTAAAATTAAAGTATTAGAAAACAGAGAGAAAAGCGATTAGAGATGAATATAAAATAAGAGAAATTTAATTTTAAGTTTGAGTAATCAAAAGGAGAACATTGGATCCGTATTGGTATTTGACATCATACGTCTCATCGGTTCATTTAATGAATAGTTGGTAGTGCATTTTATGATATGGAAAGGTACAGATGAACGAGTAAAACGTTGAGGAACCTTGAAATGTATAAAGGAAAGTAGAGTTGGAGAATCAACTCTACCATACTCTACCATTTAACAGACCTTTTAAGAAGTATGTTCCCATTATACGTCTCCGATCTGACAGTGAGACTAATCCAAGTTGCATGGAAACGGGGGTGTAATCGTGAGGTGAGCATTTAATGCTTAAAAGGTAACTGATAAATCTCAAAAACCTACGCTGTACCCTTTCGACTTGACATGCATTCTTGGCGGTATGGGGGTCCCACAATATAGAACCATACTCCAATATGGGCCGAACCAACGAGCAATATAGTGTTTTCACCGAATAAGTAAGTTTAAAATCTTTCGCTAGTCTCATAATTCCCAGAACTCTCAGTGCTTTACAGCATACCATTTCGATATGAAGACTCGGCTCAAGCTTCCTAGAGAACTTAAAACCTAGGTCCATAACAAATTCTTCACAACGAGAAATTATTGAACCATTGAGATTGTAATGGAACATAATAGGAGACCGGATCCGGTTAAAAGTCATAACTTTACATTTTTCAAGATTTAATGATAAACCTAATGTTCCAAAAAAAGCATTAAAGTTATCACCTATAGAATTTACTTGCATGTAATGTTTGATATCATCCGCAAAACAGAGAAAACTACAGTGATGTAAGACTTTATTCAGACTATTAATAAAGATAGAGAACAGTAATGGGGACAAGTGCCCACCTTGGGGTACACCAGAGGATGCATGGAACAAATCTGACTTAACGCTGAATAAGTTTATCCATTTATATCTATTTTCCAGATAGGATTTGAACCAGGATAATAGAGGTTCACCAATACCATATTCCTTTAAGATTTTAACTAAAACATCGTGATTTACAGAACCAAAAGTCTTATAAAAATCAGTGTATATAACATCAACTTGAGAATGCACATGAAAGGCGTTGTAAACATAATTCTGAAAAATTAAATTATTTGTTGTTGTTGACCTACCAGGTCTAAAACCATGTTGTTCATCTAGAATAATATTATTAATGGATCTATGAATATCATTTAAAACTAGAGACTCGAAAATTTTAGCAATATGCAATTGAATCGAAATTGGCCTATAGTTTGAGACAATAGACGGATTACCTGATTTAAGAATGGGAGTAATTCAGTAATTGATCCCAGTTTAAGTATAGATGGGAAGATACCTTTATCAAGAGATTCCCTAAAAAGTATCCAAAGGGGATAAGAAATAATTGATATTAAGTTATAAAGAAACACACCAGGGAGGCCATCAGGACCGATAGATGTACAACCGTACAATTTTGATAATCTATCATATATATCTTTATCGCTAAAAGAAACATTGCTGGGCAGGTCAAAAGGAGAGATATCAAGGTTATTGGGGAGACATATATTATTTGCAGTAGAATAAGTAGAGGAAAAATAGGAAGCAAATAATTATTTATTATGAACAATAAAACCAATTTTGTTATTTTATGCATGAATTTACATTTCAAATTAATCTTTTATGTAAGAATGATCAAATGTTGGAGTTGAACTGACATTTAAAGTGTATTTAGTAATGTTTTTTAATGATTGCCTTATATGTTTAGCTTCTGTAGATGATAGAGCAGGTTGATGGTTCTGCACTTTTTGTTTTGTCCAAAAGCGTGCCTGTGGTTCAATTTTTCTTTTTAATGTTTCATTGACTGGTTTTTTAAATCTTGTGCCCTTGGATAGTGTTGAAATTATTTTATCACAATGCTTTATGACAAAGTCTTTATCCTCTTTTTTTAAATTTGAACAATTAAACATACCACACATATTTTCCATTTTATTTTTAATCTCACAGTCTTTTTTATTTATTTTATCTGCATCTGTCTGAATGAAACTATTATCAATTACCAAATTATGTGAATGTGGAACAATGTTTTTTTTCATTTTCAGTCATAATCTTTAATTCTGTTTTAACACATGCATGAATATGTTTACATATATTTAAATAAATAATATTATTCATGCATGAACATTTGTAGGAATGTACACATATCTGACATTCTTTACATTGCAAAGCACAACCATCGAAAGATTGAAACTTTTCAGCTTTGTATTGAACATTCATATCATTTTCGGAAATAACTAACCAGTAATCATTAACTTTTGTGATCATATCTTGAGATATTTGTTTACTTTTTTTATGAGCTGTGTTTATTTGCATTATTTTTGATGATCTCTTCTCTTTTGAGATCTTTATTACTCTTTCAAAACTTTTATCACGAACAAGTGACATTAGAGCATTAATTGCCATATCCAAACGTTTACAGTGCTTCCCTTCAAGGTAGCAGTATTTAATGTTTTTATGCAATGATTCCAAATACATATTGGTGTTTATCCCCACATGTTTTCTGTTAAACATTGCCCACTTTTCTACTCTTGTTGAATAACTTTTTTCAAAATATTTTCCAAAGTCAACTGTGTCTGGATCTTTTAAAAGATCATTTAGAACTTGACCAATTTCAACAAAAAACAAACTTTTGTCTACCTCAAACATAAGTGATTTTAATGTTTTAAAAATAATTTTTTTTTTCTTTACCATTAATCTTGTTTAAATTTTTTACCCAATTTCTTAGTACGTGCCATGTGCATAGAAGCTGTTTAACTGCACATCCCATTATAGAGCACCAGGCATTATAAAAGGCAGGCTCATCATCAGACATGAAAATGAAAGAATTAATGGTGCCAATAGTGTTCTTAATGCATTGAAAATAATGCTTGTAAGTATCAGTGTCAGATCTATTCGAAAATCAAAAGGCAACTGGGTACCCATTGCCATACTCATCGACTACAACAATTGTATACAGTTGAAAGCTGTATCCGTTCAACCCGTGTGTACCATCAACACACACCTTATCGTTGCCAAATTTTATGAACAGTTCTGATTGTAATGGAGTCATTATAACTAAACAAAAATCATTAACTGTAAAATGAGGAACAGCACTATCTATACTCCCTTGATGTTTATAGTACAAAACAGGATTTAAATTGCCTTTTTTCTTCATTTCTTCAACCCAAAGTCTGACACTAACCGCATCATTTCCATGCTTTTTTGTAGAATATGTGATGTTATAATCCCTCTTTATGTTATGCACATCTTTTTTTTCTAACAAATGAATTCGTTTTAAGTCTCCTTGAATTGTTGATGCTCTTATATCTTCTAATACTCTGTTGACAGGAACACCCATTGCCAATTTTCCTAAACATAAATTATTGCAGTATTATACAGAGTGGGTAATTAATATTTTAAATCATAAATCACTATTATATAGTCTATAATGTATGTAAGTATATTAAAACAAAAATTAAATAATGGTAAGTACCTGCAATCATACTTCTGTCTTCTGTAAACAATCTTTGTTTACCTATTTCCATATCATGCCACATATGTGTACTACAATATTGTACATTCACTTTTGAACTATTTACATGCACTTTAATACTTGATGGACATACTGAACCAGTTTTAACAGATCCACTGCTTTTGGAATTTGTACACCCCTATATAGACAATATACATAAATCATAAAAAGTAAAAACATTCATTAGGTAGGTACTTCATTAGTTATTTTGCAAAATATTTATTACTTTATTTGAGGTTTTAGGAGCAAACGATCTGTGGCAGAAATAGTAAATATACTCTTTACTGTGAGTTTTTTTTACAGCTGTGTTTTTAACATATTGGCATTTTTCTTTTTCTTCAACGAATCTTTTCCATTTCTTAAAATCTGACAATCATTAAACCATAAAACAGGCATAATATTAAATGATTATATTGATTCATATAAATAATATAATACGGTAAACAAATTTTTCAGTAAGTTGTTAAATATTATTGATATAGGTACCTAGTACCTAAGCCTAGTTTAATGAAGTAAAAATAAAATTAAAAAAATAATAATCACTAAACCTTTATTATTTCATGATTTGTTCATTATATTTTAGAGTTTGCCATGACAGTCAATCGACAAAAAATAAAACACATCATCATATTATACATATTACATTCATCTAAAATATACATAACATCAATTTATGTAACCTATAAGTTTAGTGACAGTTTATTTTATTTGTTTTATATAGGATAGCAGTGAAAATGTTATGTCTTTATAGTTTATATTATAATCAAGTTAATTAATTTAATAGTTAGGTAGATAGGTTCCTAGAGGTATCAATACTATACATTCTATTTGTATACAAATACTGTTTAATGTGGTACCTACTTTAGAAAAATAATGCATTTTTGAATAGTATTTATTGAATTATTATTACATAGATATTAAAATATACAAAGTATTACAATATTACATTACCTTCCATTGTATCAAAATTTAACACATCAGATTCAATTTTTTTTTCATGGCAAGATTTCAAATGTAAAATATATCCATTCATAGAATAAAAGGTTTTTAGACAATTTTCAAATGAACATATAATGTTTAAACCACGAGATTTTTCTTTTACGTGGCATTTGACGTGCTGAATTATTTTTTTTTTCACATTAAATGAAACATCACAACTATCACAAAAGTATGATACACTTTTAGCTTTTTGTAGAGAAATTATTAATTCACTATGTTTAGTACGTCTGTGTTTATAAAACCCAGATTCTGATACATACGTCGATTCACAAAATTCACAATGATACATATTAAAAATTATGACTAACTTTTTTATATTAGAAAAAAAACTGCAACAACGAAGTGCAAACTGCAAACCAACTACTATTGATTATTGAACTGTTTACAGTTTTACAATTTACATAATACCTAAATTTTGTATTTTTGTTCTATATTAAGCATTAGTAAAAACAACAAGACGCGGGGGACAGATGTCATGCTGGTTAGGTTTTATCTAAAGTACATTACTTCCAATAATAATTAATGATAATAATAAATGATAAACGTCATAATGACGTCATGGACAGTGAGACATTTTTCCTGCTATGATCCATTCGTGATTATATAACCAAACCTGATTGAAACAGTTCAGTGATAAATAACCACGGTAGTGGTTTTTAATTAAAATTTTTATACCAATATATTATTTTATCAAAATGTAGAAAATAACATAAAATAATCGGCAAATACATTTTTACTCAAAACGCCGAAACACGCCAATTTGGAATTGTTAAATCTCCCAATTGGCGGTAGCCTGCAAAGTCATATATTTTGGCGATATTTGGTCACTAAATATAGCTCAATTGGCGATAAACCGCCCAATCTGGCAGCCCTGGTATCACATATTATATAAGAATATAAGTACAATAGAATTATAAGAAAAAATAATATTGTTATCTATCTCAATGATTATATTATTATAATCACGTATTTCTAAGAACATAGCAACGAATATTACGATACAGTTGTTATCAAATTGTAGTCGATTCTACCATCGAAATAGAAAAAACAATATCGTAACAACATTACAGTATTGTTTATCTATCTCGATGGATTCTACTAACGCATATTGAGCGTATTGATATTATTTACATTTTTTACATTTTTTATACAATTACGTCAATTACAAAAACTACAGGTTTTTCCCATCAACGTTTTTTTTATATTTTATATCATATCTGAAAATGTTTGTAAATTTATTTATGAATATATAGGTAAAGCTAAATAATGAATAAAGTTTGATATACATAGCTATATATAATAATATATTATATCAACAACTATAATTTAATATTATAAGTATTTTCCTAATATTTTTGCTTATTCCCCTGAGTTTCCCTGATTTCCCTGACCAATTAAAAATTCCCCTGATAATTCCAGGTTTTCCCGGTTTTCCAGGTAGCGTAACAGCCCTGTAGATGTGCTTTTGGAAATTGGCAAACCATCAATCCCTATTACCAATTTTATTTCAGTAACATCATGTTGAAAATTCTGTTCAATCCCATTACTTAAACCAAAATGGTAATACTTCCCTGAATCAATAACTCGCATACGGGTATTATCAATTGATTTAGTTTTAAGTATGGATCTAGAATCTCTTGGCATAGTTAAAAAACATGAATGATTTTGGAGAATTAATAGAAGGCCATCAAAAGCACTATGGGTTATACTGTAAATTAAAGCCCATGAAGAAAGCATTCTACACATTGAGGACACATTGTCCCAATGGTGGACATGACGTGTTTAATTTATTAATTTCATTTTGTGGTGATGTAGATATTTGATTTAAAAAACTCATTTGTTGGCTATTGATATTTGGAATTTCAGTAGCAGATATAATGGGTGAAAAATCAATAGTTGTATTGGAAACATCTGGTAGAATTTCAAGATTAGTTGTGGGCCCATCATAATAAGTATTTATTTGATCATCTCCTATAGATAAGACATTGGTCGAAAATACAGGAACGTCATCAGAAGTATAAGCAAATAACTGTTCTTGAATTCTGCGTCTCTTGGAACGTTGACTTTTATTTTTATTCATTTTAAAAATATGATCACTAAATAAGATAACATTTTATAGCTATTAGATTATATACTTGGATCTATATTAGGCTAGGGTTGCTATACGTCCGGTACTCCGAGACATGTCACCAGTTCATGACTTCGATCCCGGTTGTCTCACTAGACCCTACAAAAGTCCGGTTTTGAGTAAATAATATTAGTACTAATAACTGTATTAAATTAAATTTAAAAAAAAAATATATATTTGTATTCTAAAACCATGAATTTCACATCGGACACTCTTATCTTATCTTTACTTTGGCCCAGTCCCCAGTGGACAAAAGAATGTAACCGTCTTCAAGTAGAAACTGTAGAAAATTCAATGCAAATTAATTTCAAAATAAATAAATAAATATTATTTCATTAATCAAATGTATCATCTAATTTTTTTTTCATATTTCAATGCTATTATTATTTTATTCTATATATATATATATATTAGGGTGTCCCTTATTTACAGAAAAAAATTTTTTTTTGGAAAATCGTCACGCATACCCCCTAATTTTTTTTCTTTTGGTCTTAAACTGTTACAAATGAAATATTTTCTCTCTAGGATAAAGTTAACCCGTACCGAATTTAATTCAAAATCGGTGTACATGAACTCTAGTATTTTCGTTAAAACAGATACATTTCTTGGGACACCTGAACATTTTTCTTGGCCTAATTTTTTGTCCTTCCGACTTACCAGAATTTTTACCACGTTTTTGTGAATAATTTACGAAGAACTGGATAAAACGTAATAACACTTAAATTAATTGACTATTATTTTAATTCAGAACATTGTTATTTAATATATAAAAATTAATATATATATTTTTTTTAATGAACATTGAACATATATTATTACAATTGGTATTTTCTCTTCAAAGTCTCTTTTTTGCAATCTGGATATATTTTTCGATGTTCACTAATACATCGTAATACATACTGCTTTTGTTCTTCATCTGCTGTGAGTAAACCGTGAAAATCCTGCATTAGTTTCACAGCTCTCTCCGCTGTATCGTTAACTGCTTTTAGGCATGAAACGATTTCTTTTGCTTGAATGAAATCCTCATTTGTCTCCAATGAAGATATGGGTGCCCGAAGAAATTGATCATTGAGTTAGCGACTGAACAAATTCTTACTCTTCGAAGATACAAAGTCATCTAGGTTCTTCTCTAAAAAAAAGAAAAAAGGAACGAAAATAATTAAAATAAATTTATAATATAATACCTATTAAATATAGTATTAATACGAGTAGTATTAAAGTGATGATGAAAAAGTAATGTTAAAAGCAATATTATTTATACAATAAAAACAAAACATTTTAAATGAAACGTTTTTTCAATAATTTTTATTAGAACTTACCACACAATGGACCTGCCAGATCTTGAACGGATGGAATGAACCTATTCCCAGACGTGACTGGATATTCTCTACCAAAATTTTCGACCATTCTTGCTTTTGTAGCTTGCTCCACTGAATCATCAAAATGTCCCAAGGCTGCTGTTTCATCTGTTAAATACCAAAGATGCTGGCAAAACTTTTTTGTAGCTGCTTTTGATATAATTTCATCCACAGTCTCGTATTTCTTGATAGTTTTCAGGAAGTCCAAATCCTGCTGAGGAGCTTTCATTGCAGTTGTGCATTTCAGCCATGGCTTAACGTAACACATCACAATAAAACTACACACATCTAGTAGAGCTAATTTGTCTTTTTGGGGTAGAATAAACTGTGTGCTGAGTAGAGTTATTTTCAACGAATACAATGCTCTTGCCATCCATCGTGCTTGGTGCATTGGACCAGGTGGTCTTATCTTCAATGTTTTATTTTTATCTCCTCCCAAAAATATAATAGATAGCTCTACTAATTCACGATAGTCATGTCTTAGGTCTTTCTTTAAAATTTCAGATCGATATAAATCGAGCAATGTATTGACTTCATTATCAGTCCAATGAACTGTTATATTGTTTGTACATAATTCAAAATTACCGGGATCAATATTTTTCCAATTTTCTCTAAACTTTTTAAAGAGAGGTATGTCTGGACTTGAAGTGACATGTCGAATTTTAGCCTCAAATACTGTTTTCAATACAAGTTCATAAACGTGATGACGACAACCAAAAATTAACAACTTCCTCTCCAGTTTCTGTTCCAACAACGCACATGCACCATTTATTCGTCCTGTGTTGGAAGCAGTTGTGTCGCAACAAAGAATTTGAACTTTTTCTGTCAGATTCCAGTCTGCAACTGTGTTGAAGACCGCATCAGACTGATTTTTGCCGCTTGAACTTTCCAATTTTGGTACTGCCAAAAGTTGTTCTTTTATACCAAATAAAACTAAAATGGGAAGACGTTCTTCTTTAGAATTTTTTACATTTATTGCTGGTAACATTTTACCATCCAGTGTACAGTCACCACTTTAGGAATCTCATTTTGAAAATCACGTTTGATGAATACAGCTCGTTCATGTCGAAGTTTCGTTCTAACTCGCTGGATAGTGGACTTGTTCACTGGAAAATCATCAGTATCCAATCCCAGAGCCTCAATAGTCGCTTGAACAATAAACACTGAGTCTCTTATGCTCAATTGACACCTGTCAAGTGCTGAAACCAATTTAGTAGTAATACAATTTTTTCGACCACGTTTTGCTTTCATTGACATTTCTGGGGATTGTTCTGGGAGTTCAGAATCATCAGAGCTGAGAGA